>OOIL02000002.1:2573088-2602105 GCA_900332095.2 Cuscuta campestris
GCAAGAAGGAGAGCAAATCCCATTCTAAGTGGGATTGCTCTTGATTTGTTTCCTTGTTCATATTTAGTGATTTGTTTCCTTGTAGGAATAGAATTCCTTTTGTGTTTTGGTCTTTATCCTCTCCTATAAATAAAGGAGAAACTCCTTGTACTTAGCAGAACAATTCAATATACAGAATATTTTCCCTCTTATTATTTTCTTCAATTTTTGTACTCCCTCCGTCTCAAAAAGATTTACACCTTTCAAAAAAATTGTGTCCCACAATCTCCTACCCATTTCTATTAAAAAACCACTTTTACCCATTACTTTTTCAAACCCTACCTATCACATCATACCTTTTTCCTAATAATCTACACATCACATCCTACTTTTACCTATCACATCAAGGGTATTTTTGGAAAGTCAACACAGAATTATCTATTCCTTAATTTCTACTTTAGTCAAAATGGGTAACACTTTATGGGACGGAGGGAGTATTAAATTGTTTTTCAGATTACAAAGATTCAACCCCTTTTGATTGAGAGAGAGAGCAAAATAAATTAGTAAATTCTATTCTTATCATCATAAATACATTCTTACTATAACAAAATAGAAAAAACAAGAAAAGTCACCAACAGTATTACATAGATCGAGTTCCTATGATATTGGAAATCAATAACTAGTAACATTAATCATTTTAAAAGTATTATATACTACCCGTCCCATAAAACTCTTCCTGTTTGAAAAAAAACATACCTTTAAAATGAGTAATTTTGATATTATTTTCTAATTATGACTCACTAATTCTACACATATCATCGTACTCTATTATAAAGTAAGAACAAAATTAGAAAATGGTCTTGAATTTACTCATTTTAAGGGTTTGTCTTCTTTTAAAAAAGGAAGAATTTTTATTATGGGATGGAGGGAGTACAAAGTATTAGGATATGTATCCTAAATATATGACTTAAACATATTTATGTACTTGCATTAGTTAAGAAATATTTCTACTAAATAGTACTAAAACTTAAGTCATTACTAAATACCATCACATGTGTTTTTCTTCCCATTAGTTAAACGCTAATTTTGGTTTTTTGTTGTGTTTTTTAAAGGTAACATTGTGAAAGGTGAGCAAAATGTGTTAAATAATCCACATACCTCGTGTGGTTCAAATATACCATGTGATTCAGATGGGGATTGCATCATCCCTTGTAAGAAGCATGGGGGCGGAGGGTGCTATAATTTTGGAAATCCAAGTGGTGCTACATTTTGTTGTTGTAAAGATAGATGGCCTCCTGCATATTAATAAATGAATTGATTACATTTATGAAAACTATTTTTTTAAATTTTGACATGCATCACATATGCTTTGATATCTTTATTTTTATAATGCCCCATATAAACAACTTTTTCATAGATTAGAATAAATAAAATGAGTGTGGATCTAAGAACTATGAATTGAAAGAATTTGTCTAAAAAAAGATGTGTATATAATAAATTTTAAGTTATACTCCGTACTAGCTAATATATACCCCTTTTCTATAAATTGTTCTAAAATATTTGCATTAATACTGCGATTTAGAGTGTGTAAGCTAGAATGAAACCACAGGTGTTGTCCAAGTATAAAGAGAAAATAAGTCACAACATATCGAACATTATCTTAGGCCCAAATACTTTACTTTCTCTGTTTTATTAAACTTCGTCGCTGCACGCCGTTTTCTCCCTCGTCGCTGATCTTTTCTCACTCCAATGTAATTCATCGCCATCGCCAAAACATCTCTTTGCCAGATCACTGCAATCCTCGCTCGCCACCGATCAAATTCCTGAGCCGGCGTCGCTTTGCCAGTCCAGCAATGACCTTACAATTGATGGAAAAGAAAACCGATGCTTTATGTTTTACAAAGATGAGGATCGATGGAACAAAGATGATGAAGCTGGAAGCGATGAACTTGAAGATGTAGACAGTGACGAGAACTAATGTTTTGGACTATATCTTCCATATCAATGCATATTTTAATTTAGTTCACTTCGACTGTTTATACTTTAGCTTGAAACGTACGCAAATGATGAACTAATCTTGAGATGCTGGTTTACTTTCTAGTAAATGGATTAGTTGTAACCCTTTTGAGCATGCTGGTTTGAAACATAGTATTCGTAACAGTTATAATCAATGTTAATGTTGGGTCAAAATAAACCATTAGCGACAAAATAAAATGTTTTAATCACACAATTTTTTGTGGGTAATCCAACTTTTAGCGACACTTATAATAAATGTAAATGTTGGTAAAAATAAGGTATTGTCGACAGGAAAGAAGGATTTACCCACATTATTTTTTGTCGGTAATCCATGTTTTAGCAAGATACTCCCTCCGTTCCACAAAACCATTTCCCATTTTGACTTTAGGCAAAAATAAGGAAAGTATAATTTTGGCTGACTTTTCAATTTTGCCCTTGATGTGATGAGAAAAAGTAAGATGTGATAGTTTGGTTATTAGTGAAAAAGTATGATGTGATAGATAGTGTATGAAAAAGTAGGGGTAAAAGTGGTTTTTTAATAAAAAGTGGAAGTGTTTTGTGGAAAGCAAAAAAAAGAAAGGGGAAGGGTTTTGTGTAACGGAGGGAGTATATGTTTTGTCGGTACTTCTCTCTTTTTTAGCGATATCTTTGATCTGTCGCTATTATACTTTTTTAGCGACAACATATTTTATCTGTCGGTAATACTTTTCCTGATGGAGTTTTTAGCGACAACGTAGCGACAGACAGTTATCTGTCGGTAAAAGCGAGTAGCGACATATTGATCCATGTCGGTATTGCCTCCATATTTTTGTAGTGACCATACGGAGTGTTTCTGAATTCTAATCCAAAAGTTGTACTCCCTCCGTCCCATAAAGTATTACCCATTTTGACTAAAGTTGAAATTAAAGGAGGGATAATTTTGTGTTAACTTTCCAAAAATACCCTTGATGTGATGAGTAAAAGTAGGATGTGATGTGTAGATTATTAGGAAAAAGTTATAATGTGATAGATAGGGTTTGAAAAAGTAAGGGGTAAAAGTGATTTTTTAATAGAAATGGGTAAGGGATTATGGGACACAATTTTTTTGAAACGTGTAAATCTTTTTGGGACGGGGGAGTACTAATTTCATAAAGTAAAGTACGCACAACATATGCATGCTTCCTCCGTGTTTAATTAAACTTTGGCGATATATATTATCACGTGTAGAAAAATAGTAACGGAGAATAATTCTATATAGAGTTGTCTTCGAGATTTTAAAGATTCAATCTTCTTTATGTAGATAGAGCGTTAAATAAATAAGTCAAGTTTTATTCCTACCATAATGTTATTCTTACTATATCAAGAATAGGGAAACTATATCAAATCCTAAAACAGATAAATCCTATAAAATTGAGAATAGGGAAAACCATGTAAAAAAAATGAAAATAGAGAATAATTCTATATTGAATTGTTTTGGAGACTACAAAGATTCAATCTTCTTTATATAGATAGAGGGTCAAGCTAATAAGTAAAGTTCTATTCCTACCAAAATGTTATTCTTACGATAACAAGAATAGGAAAACTATCAAATCTTAAAACATATTCTAACATCACATTCTTTCGATAACTTTTTTAATCACATATTTTTATTGTTCACTTGAAAAAATTATTTCTTTCCAATTTTTTTATAGAACTTTTGATTGTATATTTAAAAATGTAATAATTTATATTATATTTCCATATTAATTTATGATTAAAATAGCTTAAAAAGCGATAAAATTTTATGCATGATTCGAAAAAGAAAATTTATTTAAAGGAGTAAAATTAAAGTAAATTAATCTCAATTAAGCATGCATGTGCTGTAAGATGCACAAAACAAGCATGAGTATGGTACGGTGGTGTGTTCTGTGGGAGTTTAACTTTTTATTCCATATTTGAAAAAAAGGAATACATGTCCTTCTCATATCTTCTTACTCCGTATTAGTTATTATTATGATACTCATCTCCAGGTAGTGTGTGCCCCCACACACACACACACAAATGTAGCATTTGAAATATATTTGTTAGAATAATACGGAGTATTTCACATATTGCCATATAATACTCGTCTGTTCTACAAACCACTTCGGCCAAAAAAATTTTGTGCAACCTTCAAAACTTTTCTATCGCACTCAGTGGCGGATCCAGGAAAATATCTCACCGGGGGCATCTTTGACTCCTTCAAACTATACTCCGTACAATACTGGGAACAAGGGTACCAGATGCGGCACATTTGATTTTTTTTTAAATGAAATGTCAAATGACCAAAAAGTACAGGGTAATTAATTTAATCTCAAATAACCATTCAAATATGGAGCAGTTAAATGATTGGGTCACATTTGGCATCTAAAAGTCAGAAGAATATCGAACTAAATAGTTATATTTTAAATGTTTCACTTCCATATTCAATTTTTTTTTAAAATTATAAATGCTTACTTTTTTACAAGCATTATTTTTTCGTACATTACATTTTCATTCCACATTGATATAATTTTTAGAAAATGCCCCTCCGTCCTGAAAAATGTTTCAACTTTCAAATTTCATCCATCTCAAAAAAATACTTTCACTTTCAGTTAAAACCTTTCTTTTACACATACTAATTATTAATCATGCTATCACATTCTAACGATTCACTATTATTTTGCTCATTATATCCTATTGACTATTGTACTCTACTATGTGCGGATTATAAAATACAAATAAATTTGAAAAGTAACACTAAAATTGTACATTTTTAAAACTCTTTTTTTTTTACTGTAAAACTTTTATGGGATGGAGGTGGTAATATACTACAAAATCAACAATTTCCCATAAACAAATAAATTCATAAACACATCACAAAAATTGTACATAATACATAATGACTAAATTAATTAAAGTATAAAAATAATAAGGAGAATAGAAATACGAAAATTTTGGATTTATTCTTAATGATATAGGTATTTTTGAAAACCCATTGGGGGCATATATAAATTGGACGGGGGCACAACCCATAACCAACCTAAGCATTATAAATTTTTTTTCATAAATTAGAATGCATACTTTCTAGTTAATGAAATTTCACTGGGGGCATATGCCCCCCATGCCATAACTATGGATCCGCCTCTGATCGCACTTAAAATATCTAAAATACACTTCCATTTCGCAGTTTATGGCGGATAAAATTTGTTTTAAAGTATTTTAAACACTTTGGATAAAATAAAAGTGTTTATGTGGTGTGCCAAAAAATATGGCGAAAGTATTTTATATGAAACGGATGAAGTATAAACTAACAGAGAAAATTATTTGAAATAGGATTTAAACATGGAACGTTTACACAAATAAGACTTTGAAATTCGTACACCAATTCTATATTTTAACTTTTTAACTTTTTCTTTATTTTTTTCCCCGCAAAATTACATACCCTAAGAGCTACTATACTTTGCTTCACGTGAGTGAACTCAGTGAAGAGCAATAATTAGATTGATGAAGGCTTTTGGACCACTATTAAAAATTCACCTAAAACATACGTAGTACATGTGGAGATGCTGAACAACTTAGTGAATAGAGGTAGACTGCAACATAACCCCACTTATTTGATGCCATGCAAAATTAGCATAAAAATGTCTTTTATGCAACTTGCAAATCCATATTAAGAAAAACAATATCACTCCATGTTAAGCTAATAAGATTCCATTTCATCACTTTAAAAGTGTGGACCGCATACCACACTACTTCTATATTTTCTTTTGAGTTGGAAAAATAGTGCCACAAAAATTTCTAAGAGATTGAAAAAATTAAAATGTTGAAAATAATACTCGTGCATTAAAACATTCTCATCAAATTTGCTCATAATTACCTTAGGCTAAATAAAGTTATTAGACTACATAATATATGACAATGAAAAACAAAGCAAGAAGAAAAATAATATGTCCTCCATTCTTGATAACTCGGATGCACTAGAGGTGTTTGCTTCTTTGGCTTTACCTGAGAATATAATAGAAGAAATAAATTAAAGCAATTAATTAATGTTTTTTAACACAATTAATTAAATATTTAGTTAAAAGAAATCAACTACCAACATAGGAGATTTATGTGTTACTTACAATCCGATGGTTTCCATCCGAGAATTAACCTTTCTCGGTCGAATACAACGTGATAACCCGCCATGAAATTATCTAGAGAAATAAACAGAGCGCATTATAAGTAATAAACTTATTGGTGGTTATTATGGGCATGCGAATATATTGGAACGTACCCGAAGACCACCGGGACAACGATATGGTCGAGTTGGGTGGTGGTGGCGTTAGTGTCGTATGCTTCGAGGTGCATGAAGTCCTCAACAAGAAAGCCCTTAGTGGCTGTGTCTGGGGACATGTAGGGGTACTCGTAGGTGCACGGTGTGGGTCCGTGGAGGGGGCAGGACTGGCGGCTGTCTCCGAAGCAGTATGAGCTGTTACACAGAACCACCTCGCTTGTCGACGATGAACCGGGCTCGTATGAGTTCAGGCTCATCACCTGCATTTTTTGTTTGTTTGGAGACAAATTAAATCATTTATATACTCCGTATATGTTAGCATGTAAAAATAAGTTTATTAGGTAGGTACCGTGTTTGGGGGTATGGTGTAGGAAGTTGCACAGTCCTTGCAACGACAGGGCAACCAAAACAAATCGCTCCCCGTGTCCAGTGCCACCAGAAACGGAACTGGTGGAGTCCCAATATAAATACGGGCATATTGCAAGCTGATCCCAAATTCATTATTACGTCATGGAAATTAATTAAACAATTAATAATATACGGAGTAGTATGCAAATAATTAAAAGAAAATTAATTGTTTACTTACGATCCCAAGTTGTCTATGCGCGTGGTGACATCGCCGCCTTGAAACGTAAATGCGTGCCGCCGGTGACGGTGTTGATCCCGAGCTGCCATAACCGAATAGTATTCGGCGGTGCCCTTCATGGGCAGACCGGAGCCAACCAAGACTCCGACAACCTCGTCCGAGTCTCGATGGTAAATGTTATAATGCAGCAGCTGCTGCTGGCCGGATACAACACCATCAAAACATCCTAGTTGAAGTGCAAGAAAGATGAGAAGAAGAAATGCTAAGAATTTACTACTCATGGCTAGCTAGCCTGCTGGTTAATTATACTAGCAGAGTTCGTTGAAGAGTTATCTGATGCAAAGCAATGGATCGAAGGGAATGAAGAATGGAGATATAGATAGATGAATGCATATATAGGCTAGGGCGGATATATAAAGCTAAAATATATTGGTAAGCATATACCCTTACGTATTACTTTGGGGCTAAGAATTACGGAGTAAACTACAGTTTCTTTTTCTTATCTTGGTATAACCAAAATGCTTAAGCTTTTAATTAACCACATGCACACACACAATTTACTTTAAGAGGCCAAGCTAACTCATCATATCCAAGAACATTTTTGAAAACTCCACACTAAAATACACTCTCCTTAAATCTATTCGGGGTATTAAAAAACAAAATTTCCCATCTTTTTAGGAGACAGATAAAGTATTTTCCACTCTATAATCTATATGCATCAGTGGTCCTCAAACATAAATATGCATCCTTTTGTGTGAAACATTTTAATTTAATCGCTTTGTGATAGATTTAGGATGGGATATGGATCACTGGATTGGGTAATAAGACGCTTGGATTGAACCACATTAAAATATTGAATCCAATCGATTAGTTAGTTCAACTCTAGAGCTTATATACCAATTATTTTTACTCTTGGATTTCCGATGTGGGATGTACTCTAACACTCCTTCTCAGGTGGACAACCGGGCCATTTTGTATCTAATCGGTTGACCATCCACTTGCAAATGAACTCCCATTCCCTTGACTTTTTTTTATGAGAGCCAACACCTAAAGGATCATGAGCCGCTCGGTATGGACTTCCAAACAAGCAATCGTGTTAAACAGGCCACAGGCCGTTGGGTACAACCTCCATACGGACAACTGGGTTAAAGACTAACGGGCCGCTAGGAATGAACGTCTAGACGGACACTTTGACAAACGAGGTGGGCTAAACCTGGTTTGATACCATGATAGAATTTAGGATGGACATCTGGATTGGGTAATAAGACGCTTGGGTTGAACCACATTAAAAGATTGAATCCAATCGATTAGTTAGTTCCACTCTAGAGCTCTTATATACCGATTATTTTTACTCTTGGATTTCCGATGTGGGATGTACTCTAACACTTTGCAATTTGTTATATACTCCCTCCGTCCCTAAAAACGTAAGATAATTTGATTTTTAAGAGATTTAAAGAGATTGTATTATGTTATTGAGTTTCCAAAAATATTTTTAGATGTCATGGATAAAAGTAGAATTTGGTTGGTAAATTAACCTTTCTTCTTTCTTTGTTTATCCATCTCAAAAAATCTTTCTTAATTATATTTAAAAGTCTTTTTTACCCCTTATAATTTTTAACCTATCTATCACATCACACTTTTTCACTATAAATCTATCTATCACATCTTTATTTACTCATCACGTCTAAGGGCATTTTTGAAAATTCAACACCGGAATACACGCCCTTTAAATCCTATAAAGCTCAAAACAAGAAAGGTTTTGTGGGATAGAGGGTGTAGTAAATAGATGTGATGTGGTGGGTAGGTTAAGAATTATTAGGGATAAAATAAACTTACTCTGTTTCACTATTTTTCGTACTTGTGGCTAAATATGACCAGACCCGCATGAAAATATATACTACTACCATACTTAGGATTTGAACAAAAGTTTTATTAACTGAACCCTAAGGTGACCGAACTCAAGATTACATGCTAAAAATGGGACAAATTTGGCCGAACCCAAAACTTGACTTTACGGATCGGACATGCTATTATAAGAGTTCTTCAAAAATTATATTTTAAAAAATGAAATATAATGTTATAAAAAATAAGGTTATATTCCATATATTAATTTTACACATCAGGATGGGATAAATCATTGGATGTTTGACAGTGGTGCCAGTCATCACACAACTCTGCTTCCTTAGCATCTCCCGTCGTTCTGCGACTATGGTGGTTTGGATGAGATACGTCTGGGTAATGGTAAGGGTCTTCCTATTTTACACATTGGTACCACTTCCCTTCCTACATCTGCTTCTGGATCCCTTTACCTTACTAATGTTCTATGTGTTCTTTAATTATCCAAAAATCTTGTGTCTGTGTCTAAACTATGTTAGACTAATCATGTTTTTGTTGAATTTTTTCACATGTCCTTTGTTGTCAAGAATCTTAAAACGGGGGCCCCTCTACTTCACAGTAAAAATCATGGTGATGTTTATTATCCTGTTTCGGTATCTCCCCAAATGAATCACACACCCTGTCCGAACTGCATCACTACCTTGGGCATCCCTCACTGCATCACTACCTTGGGCATCCCTCAAATAAAGTCCTCTATCATATCTTGACACTGTAATAAAAAGGTCTCAAAAACTCATTTTGAGACTTTTCATTGGTAAAATTTGCACTAAATAGGACTAAAACATAATGACTTTCCTAATGTAGGACTTAAACTTTTTTATTTCCTAAATAGGACTTAGTAATGACCTAGTAGAAGGAATAATGTCTAGCAATGATGGACATTTAGTTAAATAATGACTATTTGAATTGATAATGATCAAAGGTCATACATTATGAAATAAAAACATATGGTCTTATATTGGGAAAGTCATTATGTTTTAGTCCTATTTAAGTAAATTTCTCTTTTCATTGTTCTGCTTGTTCAATAAACAAAACTCATAAGTTACCTTTTTCAGATAACTCCCTTATTAGTAATTCACCACTACAACTTGTCTATTATGATGTATGCATGGTCATGCAACGATGTTTCCATTGATGGCTACAAATACTCCGTATTATGTAATCTTTTTTTATCATGCCCATTTTACTCAATATGTATGGCTTTACCCAATGTGTCATAAATCTCATGTGTGAAAAATCTATTCCATCTCAAAAATCGTGTATTATTTTCATTCTTACGTTTTAAAGTATTGAAAAAAAATGACATTAATTTAGTTTAAAAGAATCGTACATTATTTGTAATGTGTATTATGTATATGCATATTTACCTTTTATACTATTTTAAAAAATAAATTTACTTTGGAAATAGTATTGTGCAAAATTAATAACCTCTATTTATTATTTCAAAAAAAATGTGTATGGCATGTACATTTAAGAAAAAAAAATTAAACTGTGGCGGAAAATTGTGAAATAAAAAAAATATAAAAGGAAATTAGCAATTCAGTTATGAGATGTACTGTTAACAAAAACTTTTTTTTAAAATATGGCGGAAAAGTTATTAAGGAAAATATTATATTGATGACATATTATTACAGTTACTATATTGAGGATGGTTCTTAAGGAAAGCTACCATATTGAGGACCGCTTACATTCAAAATCATTAAATATTGGGAAACTCATTATGTTTTAGTTCTATTTTTTATTTTAAATACTCAAGCACGTCTATTATGTATATAAAAATACAATCAAGATTACCAAATCAATTTTCCCGCCAAAATCATAAATCAATGGCCCAATTTTACTTTAAAAAACTGATGAAATCCTAACCATAGATGACAATCAAAGGGCCCAATTTCAATTTTCTAAATCTTCTAATCCATATCCATACTTTATTTAAAAAGAAGTGAAGTCAATATTATGTTTTCCCGCCCACAGAGTATAATTAACCATTACATATGATAATGTGAAGTTAAAATAGTACTCCCTCCGTTTGGAAAAACACTTCCCATTTGGATTTGGGGCAAAAATAAGGAAGTGTTAAATTATAGTTGATTTCCAATTTTGCCCCTGATGTGATGGGTAAAAGTAAGATGTGATGGATAGATTATTAGAGAAAAAGTATGATGTGATAGGTAGGGTATGAAAAAGTAAGGGTAAAAGTGGTTTTTTAATAGAAAAGGGAAGTGTTTTGTTGGAAGTGAAAAAAATGAAAAAGGAAGTGTTTTTGAGAACGGAGGGAGTAATTAATAAAATGATATTAAGCATGCTACTAATGAAATCAAATTACTGCCTTTGTGAATTGTGGCTTTTTGCTCAATTTGTGGTCTATAAATGGACTATAACTACGTAGTACTCCCTCCGTCCCATAAAGTGTTACCATTTTGACTAAAGTTGAAATTAAGGGAGGGATATTTTTGTGTTGACTTTCCAAAAATACCCTTGATGTGATGAGTAAAAGTCGGATGTGATGTGTAGATTATTAGGAAAAAGGTATGATGTGATAGATAGGATTTGAAAAAGTAGGGGGTAAAAGTGGTTTTTTAATAGAAATGGGTAAGGGATTATGGGACACAATTTTTTTGAAACGTGTAAATCTTTTTGGGACGGAGGGAGTATTATATTTGGAAAGATGAAATGGACTGTGGACTATAAATGGAGTATAGCTACTCCCTCCGTTCTCAAAAACACTTCCTCTCTCATTTTTTCCACTTCCAACAAAACACTTCCCTTTTCTATTAAAAAACCACTTTTACCCTTACTTTTTCATACCCTACCTATCACATCATACTTTTTCTCTAATAATCTATCTATCACATTTTACTTTTACCCATCACATCAGGGGCAAAATTGGAAAATCAACTATAATTTAACACTTCCTTATTTTTGCCCCAAATCCAAATGGGAAGTGTTTTTCCAAACGGAAGGAGTTTTATATTTGGAAAGATTAAAATGGATTATAATAATGAAGAACAAAGTAATAATTAACTAAGGTATTAATTATATAACAGTGTCATTTTTATTTAAAGATGGTAATAAGAAATTAAAGTATCTGAAATTATAGTAATATAAAAATATAAAATGGACTATAACTTTTGCGGGTGTAATACTAGTAAGACATGATTCAATAGTATGGTATTAGCCCCCAAAAATGGAAAACTTTGAAATTCATCGATATATGATACTCCGTAGATGGTAGTAATAAATAAAATGATCTGTGTCTTTAATAATACTCCTTATATATGTCATCACGTGTGAAAATGAATATAACCATTTTAACATTATATACTCAGTATACGAATTGAGACAAATGCAGTCATATATATATAAATATATGCACGGAAGTATACCGCCATTTATAACTCCTTAAACGTCAATCATAACAAGAAGCAACAAACCATAAGACCAAAATATGAAGGCTTTACTTTGCGGCTATGGCTCCAATAATGGTGGGACGACTTTGATGAGTAGCTTATGTATCATTATGACCATAGCTCTTGCACTTGCTGGTATGCATCCACTTTGTGTGTGTGTGTCATTGATCATAAAGAATAATAATTTATATATACTCCCTCCATTCATATACTCCCTCCGTTCCACAAAACCTTCTTCTTTCGTTTTTTTGCTTTCCACAAAACATTTTCACTTTCTATTAAAAAACCACTTTTACACCTACTTTTTCATACCCTACTTATCACATCATACTTTTTCACTAATAACCAAGCTATCACATCTTACTTTTTCTCATTACATCAGGGGCAAAATTGGAAAGTCAACCAAAATTTCACTTTCCTTATTTTCTCCCAAAGTCAAAACTGGAAGAGTTTTGTGGAACGGAGGGAGTATATATTTTCTTCCCATTGTGTATTACTCTGTATAATACTTTTTCCATTGAACAAAACATTTTTTGTTTAAGTTTGATCAAAGTAAAACAACAACAATTGAAACAAGCAAGATTCTGGAATATGTCAAAATGGATAGGGTATAGAAGGTAGTTGAAGTATATTCGGTTAGATTCAAAAAAAAACTAAATGCAATTGTGTCTATTTTAGCCCAATTGAAATGTTTTACGATACAAGTAAAATGATCTTACTTGTCTTGTCTCATAAAACATAAGATGTGAAAGTTGAAATGTTTTATGGGACACATTAGAGGAAATATCAGATTAAAGTTATTTTTAATTTATTTTATAAACAAATTAGTGTATAATTTAAAAAAAAAATTACTGAGCACATATTTAATTTTTAAATTACATTAACGGGAATACAAAACTATAGACAACTGACTATATTATTTTATAAAAAAAACAACGAGAATACATATACAAAGTGAATAAAGTTTAACTATTTAAATAGTGAACACCAAGATAATTTGGCAACGTTGATTAATAGTGAATTTCAATTTTGTTTTTTTTTGAAAGGTCCGACAATTGCGAAGGGTCAACAACATGTGTTTGTACCAAATCTGCCATGCAGTACCAATATAGTGTGTGATAAGGATGCTGACTGCATGACCCCATGTAAGGATCACGGCGGCGGAGGGTGCTTTCATTTCTTCGGTGATTCATATGGTCTTTGTTGTTGTTTAATATGGGATACACCTCCACCACAAATGAAATGAATAAATAAATAAGGAGGGAGGGAACGATTAATTATAATTAATAATATTCCCCTCATTGAATAAAAGGAACCTTTTTCTTATTTGTTCTCCATATTTATGATAGTCTTTGTTTATTATTCAGCTTCTCGGTGGATTGTATCTTACTTATGTTATAGTTTTGCTTCCTGTTTTGCCTATTGAGAGGAATAAGGTGTGAGTGGATGATTTAAAAACAAATCAATTTGAACTAATAGGTAATGCAAGTTTTGTTTAATTTAATTTGTGATCACAATTATATTTATTATCTTAATGGTAGAAAGTCAAATTAGATATTTTAGTGCAAAAAGTCAAATTGGACAAACATATAAACATACCAAAGAGAGAGGTAGTCCAATCCATCGTAGATATAATGTGGATAAGGTGGTACGTGCTAAATATATTGAAATTTTTTTAGCATGAAAACAAAAGTTCAATAAAAATTTGAAACATGATATGGAAAATTAAAGTGCCGAATTGAATCCCCATTGCCAAAAACACTCCCACAATATCAGTTCACGTTAGGCAAATAACTCTAAATAGGACTAAAACATAGAAAAAGTACAAAAATAAGAGTTCTATACTCCGTATTTTTATTTTTGAAATAGAAGGTCGCACTGTAGTAATGTTGTGGTAATGTGGCACTGCACATGTGCACATTACTAAACTTTTTAGTAAAGTGCATAACTATATTTGGTAATGTAAATGCATTTTAAATTCTATTTTGGAAATAAAAACATGAAAGTTCTAATTTAGTATATTTTTAATATTTTACTCATTCATTTATATATTCCCTTTTGCGAAAAGAATTGGCTAGTGGAGTAATTGTTTTTTTTTCTCTCAAAAGGACACATACCACTTTTTAGTACACATATTATACTTCCTCCGTTTAAAAGACTTCCCATTTTGATTTGGGAGAGAAAATAAAGAAGTGTTTAATAGATATATTATTAGAGAAAAAGTATGTCGTGATAGGTAGGGTATGAAAAAGTTAGGGTAAAAGTGGTTTTTTAATAGAAAGGAGAAGTGTTTTGTTGGAAGTGGAAAAAATTAAAAAGGAAGTGTTTTGTTGGAATCGAATACGTTTTACTCCGTATTTGTTTTGTATGCACCCCTACGCGAGAGTGTATGAGGTAATGAATTCAAAATTCATCCTCATCCATTATAATGCATGTGATGGCCGGAGCTTTTCTTTGTTAAAAAAACCTAATTGCACGTTGCGTTTGACCCTTAAGCATTCACAGACGTCATAGATGAACAAGATAAATATTGTTCTCGGTAGACATTGTTTTTTTTCTTAACATGTGCAAGTACTTGAATATCGTGGATGGACATTGTTAATACCACGAACAACTAACACAATGAGCATTGTCAATTAGGAGTTGGACATTAACGAATATGTCACTAGACCTTGAAATCGCGACAATAATGTCTTGCCGATGGACATTAACAAGGCGATCGAGCCTGGATTGAGAGTCTGAATTGGAAAAAAGAGAAAAAAAGACTAAAGTAAGAGTAAATATTAAAAATATATTAAAATGGACTTTCATGTTTTTATTCTTGAAATATATGTTAAAATATATTTACATTACCAGACATGACATGTAAATTACCAAAAAATGTAGTACGGAGTAATATGCACATGTAAATGCCGCATTACAATTACATTACCACAGTGCAAAAGTTTTATGTTTTAGTCATCTTTAGAAATATTACTCCCTTCGTTCCACAAAACCCTTCCGGTGTTGACTTTGGGGAAAAATGAGGAAAGTGTAATTTTAATTGACTTTCCAATTTTACTACTGATGTGATGTGAAAAAGTAAGATGTGATAGTTTAGTTATTACTTATTAGTGAAAAATTTTGATGTGATAGGTAGGATTTGAAAAAGTAGGGGTAAAAGTTGTTTTTAATAAAAAGTGAAGTGTTTTATAGAAAGCAACAAAATGAAAGATGAAGGGTTTTGTGGAACGGAGAGAGTATATTAAAAAAGCAATGGTTGTAATTAAAAACAATATTGTGCTGAGAAATGTTGTACTGAGTATTAAAAATTAACGCCAATATTTTAATAAATTATAATTAAAGTAAATTTATGTAGAAACGGTCACAGTGTAATAGAGAAAAATCTTTTAAAAAGGGAAGGACGATCGAGTATGCCGATTAATGGTTTTAGTGGCCAAAATATGGAAAAGTTCAAATGTTTATCATCCATATATACTTAACAATTGTTTAGACTAGTGCAAATAAGGATTCGGGCCGGATCTGGGTCAAGCTTGATACAAATTATTAGCCCATTTGCATGGGCGGGCTTGGCCCGGCACGGATTTGATGGGCTAAACTCTTTACCCATACCCGCCGGGCCGCCCGGCCCGGATAAAACATCAAGAAAATCTTTTTTACACAAAAAATTCAAAAAGAAAAAAATGAACTCGTTTTCAAATGTTTAAAATAAAATTATCACTCGCCACATTTACATAGAAAACATAATATAAATATTATTACATACTCCGTAATTAATTAATAAACCTATCATACAGATTCATTAAAAGACTATTGATTTTTGTATAAGAGGGGTGAGTGATATGAACTGTTATACATGAATTTAAAAAAATTTAAAATTTATATAGTCTAGGTAATTAATAATAAAGTAAATGTATTTAATGAATATGGGCGGACCGGGCCTTTTGGCCCGGATGAGCTAAAAGTAACTTCCAGATCCGCCCAAATATAATTCGGGCTTGGGCCGGCCCGCCCATGTGGGTATTAAAAATTGTCCATATCCGCCCATTTTAAAGGGCGGGCTGGGCGGGCCAACCATTGTTTGCACAGGTCTACAATTGTTATACAGAGTATATGGCTAAATAAAATCAGATGCGAATCATATATATTCCGTTCTTTCCAAAATATATCCTCCCGTCTGAAAATGTCCTCTGTTTGACTTTTCTTTGTCAAAATGTATAAATTTTGACTCAAATTTGTAAAAAAAAATTCAATATAATTTTAATATCGATATATTTTATTGAAACACAGTTTTCAAATTTCAAATTTTTATGAAATATAGTAATGTGTAAATAAAAGTATTAGTGGTTAAAGTGCTATTTTAGAGACCATAAAATCTTCTTAAAAGTGAAGGAGGATGCGGGATCATGATATTAGTGGCCAAAATTAAAAACCAAAACGTTTAAAAGTTTATCATCCATATAAAGGAATATACTATATATACAATGGATATTATATATGGCACTAAATAAAATCATATACGATTCTTTTTTAAACATATATGATTCTTGCCTTAATAAGAATGAATGCAATTCTTAGTTTTCATAACACTATATAATATACCCCAGGTACGGTACAAATGAACGTCAACTAATTAAAAAGCAATCAATAACTGGATCCATCACAAGAGGATTAATCAAAGATGGGTAGAAGCTTTGGATCCACCTTTATGAGCACACTTTGTCTCATCATCCTCATCATGCCTCTTGCATTTGGTACGTTAACATATTACTCCCTCCGTTTCTTAAAACCCTTCCTCTTTCATTTTTTTTGTTTTTCTTAAAACACTTCCCTTTTCTATTAAAAAACCACTTTTACCCCTACTTTTGTTGAAACAATAGACTTGGGCCCAATTCAACCCCAAAAGTTAACTCAAGAGGTTGAGGCACCCAAGCTATTAAATAGCAGCACAATATAAGGTTGCATAGCCGATGTGGAATGAACAAGTCAACACGCCCCCCTCACACGAGGCGCAGATTACTGCGGGCGCGGTCCCAACATCAATGGCCTAGCTCTGATACCATGTTGAAACAATAGACTTGGGCCCAATTCAACCCCAAAAGTTAACTCAAGAGGTTGAGGCACCCAAGCTATTAAATAGCAGCACAATATAAGGTTGCATAGCCGATGTGGAATGAACAAGTCAACAACTTTTTCATGCCCTACCTATCACATCATACTTTTTCACTAACAACTAAACTATCACATCTTACTTTTATCCATCACATCAAAGGCAAAATTGGAAAGTCAACTACAATTTAACACTTCCTTATTTTCTCCCAAAGTCAAAAGAGGAACTCTTTTGAGAAACGAAGGGAGTATATACGGAGTACTCCGTACTTCCACCCACTCACAAAATTTTTCTCATTTTTTTCGTTTCGCACAAAATCTTTTTTATTTATACTACGTACAACTCTATCACATCGTACCTTTTATTAATAATTTACATATCACATCATATTTTTATAATTTTATCCAATTGATTAAGGATATTTTTGAAAAGTCAACACAAAAATATTCTTCTTTAATTCTTCTATAAGTCAAAATGGGAAAACTATAACGGAGGAAGTACAACCCTTGTCTGAGTGTAGCTTGATTTTTTTGAGTTAAACTGAACACATTTTAAGTTTCAATTATTTTTAATTTAAATCGCATATTAATACAATGAAGTAATATTTTGAAAATAAGATAGATCTAATAAAATCACTTCTATACTAATATACGTTATAACTTTGTTTACTTGAAACTCAAAGTTCATCCTTTTTGATTTGAACAAGTCAAACTGAACAAATATGTATATTGGCATGCATTTTCCTTCCTTTAATTTGGACGTACAATATGATTGGTCTCGTTATTAATTAAATGCTAATAATTTCAATTTTTATTGTGTGTTTTTTTTTGTTTGGATTTGAAGGTCCCATTGGTGGGAAGGCTGAAGAAAATATGTTAATTGATCCAAATGGATTTTGCCACACCAATAATGTGCCATGCGAGAAAAATGAAGATTGTGTCGATTCTTGCAAGGGTCATGGCGCCGGAATTTGCTTCCATTTTGAGGATCCTAATAACACTCTTATGTGTTGTTGTAGAAAACGATAGGTTACAAAAAATTGAGTACGTAGTAGAATCCATGCATAAATAAAATGAATAAATAAACGAAATTGAAGGAGTAATTTAGTTCATAGTTTAATTTATACTCTCTTAAGGGAATCAATATACTGCATTTGTCGCAGAAATATTATCTCAGTTACTTTTACCATTATTATTCATAATAATTTTTAATTCGTGGTTTAATTCAACTCCTTTCCATATGGTCTCATTTACTTTTATGGCTAGCTATTTCTCTTAATATACAATTTTTATTTGATTGTGTTTTTTAATTGATTGTTTGATAAAATAAATAAATTTACTACATTTTGTTTAAAAGAATTTTTGATGTATCCTCGAAATATATAATTTGCACTCTTTATTTCTATCTGAATTCTCTAAACAATTATATTAAAAATATCATAAGTTAAATATTGTAAATTAAAAAAACGAATTTAAGTTAGGCGGAGAGGTAATTAAATTTGTTATGCCTTTGGAGGGTGTAGTAGTTTGGTATGGATTATTGCGAAGGGCCACTTAAAGGGCCAAACGTTTTTGGACGTTATTTTCTCCTAGGTAGGCCCATGTGCCAATGGAGGAATTGAGAGTTGAAATACACTTGAATCCAAAATAGTAGGTGTAAGGGCACTGAAAATACGTTTGAAGCCCCGGGTCTTCAAATTTTCTCTCTCTGCCACGTCAGCTTTAACTTACACCCAAAAATCACTGGAAATGGGTTTGAAGCCCCCGGGGCTTCAAACTGGGGCTTCAAACCTTCATTTTTTACATTTTTAAATATACATATTCTAAATTTAAATTAATAAATTTAAATTAATTTATTATTTAATTATATTGAAACACGAATAATAAAAAAATACATTCATGAAATTAAAAAAGCGACAATAATAAAAAAAGATACATTAATAAAAAAACTAAGGAAAATTATATTTCTCCTTGATCTCTTTTATTCTTTGCTCGTAGAGCATTCGTCCAATCTCCGACAACGTCCCGGGGTCGGTTTCCATGACTTTCATCTTGGACTCCTGCTCCTTTAGCTTCAACTCCTTCTCCTTTAGCTTCAACCTCTTTTGTTCTCGGAGATTGAACGTCCGAAGTTGTTCAACCATTTCCCGGCCGATTTCGTCGCGGGAAGAAGCGGAAACAAGGCCGGACCCTCCCGAACCCGAGGCAATGGATTTTGCCTTCTTTCTTCCGATCGTCCGTGGAATGGGGTCCTCGCCATTGGAATCCGCAACGTTGAAGGGAGGGATTTGATCGGTCAAACCGATAGTCTCGTCGACCTCAACCTCGGCGTCGACGGAGGATCTTTTCTGGAACGATCCGCCGTTGGGATTGTTGAGTTGTTGCCACTTTGGGGAACCGCTCAAAATCCTCCAAAGATCGATGGGCACCTTGCCTTGGTGCCTGTCGTCTTGATACCGGGCCGTGGCAAGTCGGAGAACATCGGCGTCATTCGTCCCGCTCCTCTGGGACCGGGAGCATTCCTCGTAAACTCCTACTCTCTCCGTCCCAGAGTATTTGTCCACTTTCATTTTTACACACCATCCAATACACTTTTTTAATCCATTTTATCTTGTAATTTGTATATTAAAAAATTATAGAAATTATATATTAATAATCTATATGTTAAGACAAATCAAACAAGACACATGACTATATTTAGGCTTACATATTGAGAGAATTTGATGAGTCAAAGTGCTTAGATGAACAGTTCCAAAAGTCAAAAGTGGACGAATATAGCGGGACGGAGGGAGTATAAACTTTCGGACTTTATGGTTGATGTGGCTCCATTTGGAAGTGAGTTGGTCCCGGGTTCGGTAGGAGCCGTCCTTGTTCATCACCGTGAAGAACTTCTCCTCGATACGATCCCACATCGCATCTTTCGTTTGCTCTGAACCTTTAAAAATGTATAACACAATTTTTTTAGACACGATTAAATATAATATATATAAATAAAAACATAAATATATTAGAAAAAATAAATTTTTTACCAATGATAGGATGCTCGAAGACGTCAACCCAAGCCGACGCCAATAAGCACTCCTCCTCCGGCGTCCACTTTTGGATTGACTGTGCCGCCTCGGTCATCATGCCTTTGGCTTTGTGGCTTTTTCGGCGTGTACTTTTTTTTGACCCGGTCGGTTCCGGTTGAGTCTCCGGAACCGAGTCTCGCTCGACGTACCCCGATTGTTGCGTCTCGTAGATCGGCGGTCGATCGCCCCACTCTTGGTACAACCAGATCGCGACGTCGCTCGGTGGGAGATCGTCGGGAAAGAAGCCGGAGCCGGAAGGATTCAAGTTGAAAAGAGAGATGGTGATTTCGAAATTATGGGAAGAAGAAGATTGAAGAAGAGTGAAGAAGGAAGGTGTGAGAGATTGGGAGGGGGGTTGAATTTATAAGATTGGGAGGGGGGGGTCCAACGGCTATTATAGCCGTTAAAGGGGGAGGGGAAGAGAATGACGAAGCGTCATTCCTTTGACGCAGGCCGTTTCACGCTTGGCTAACGCCGCCGGGGGGCGGTGTTTAACGCCCCGGGGCGTGAAAACAACCCTAACACCGGGTGGCGTTATGGGTATACCCAGTGCTCTAGGTGTAAGCACTAATTTCACATAAATAAATCTTATCAAAATTATATTTTAATTTTTTTTTATTCAAGTCAATGTACGAATTGAAATAGCTAGCTGTATGAAATCAGTTTTCTTCATTAAAGGATTTGAATTTACTCATGTTGTTTGAAGGGTATAATGACTCTATATTTTATTAGTATTAATTATTATTATTACTATTAGTATCATTTAATATTAATCAATTTCATTCTTATCTTTTCTTTATTGTATCAATTGTTATTATTTTTATTATTTATTTATTTTGATCTAAATGAACTGGGCCTTAATAATATCAACTGTCGTCTCACATAGCTAATGAACAGAGACCTTCCAGTCGAAATATGGGTTTGGGTTATGAAAAAACTAGCAACAGGGCCGGCCCAGGTAGGCCTGCGGAACACCCGCACCAGGCTCGTCTTAACAAAAGGAGGCTCAAAATTTTTCCATAAAATTATTAATGTTTCGATTTTTTCCCCGGTAAACTGTATAAATTTTGACAGAAAAAAATATGGACAATGTATTTTTTTGTACTCCCTCCGCCTATAAAAGATTTCCACAGTTTGATTTTTAGTCAAACTGTGGTATTCTTTGGACACGAATTAAATATGGTTAAAAGTAATTAAATATTATAAAAAATTGATAATTCAAAACTATATTTTAATATGAACCCAATTCTACAAAATTTTATAATTAAATATAGTTTTTCCATAATTCGTAGCCAAAGAATGCCACCGTTTGACCAAAAAAATTAATCTTTTTGAGACGGAGGGAGTAATATAAATAAGATATAATTGAGTTTATTTTAAGATTTAGTTTCAATATTACAAAATATTGTAAAATTTATTTATTTAAAAATATATTTATTGATGGTAAAAATTAAAAAAGTGTAACAGTTTGATAAAAAAGTCAAAATATAATGATTTTTTGGATTGAGAGAGTATATATGTTATTTTCAATTTAAAACTAATTTTGTTCTCTCGATTAAATCGACTAACATCCAAAATATCGCAATGCACCCTTAAATAAACAATTTTCTCTCTTTCATATGACTATATGAGTCAAGAATGTTTGTGGTATGGTTCGATTGAGGTCATGTTCTCGTTAACTTATTTTTACTTTTTACTAATTCTTATTGGAATCAGATCAGATCAGAAATAACTTTAAATATGATTACAGTCAAATCAGATTAGATCAAGTGAAGAGAACATGTCCGAAATCAGTGGGCATTATATTTTCATCTGTACGACTATATCTGTAATGTGAAGTATGTGAATAAGCTTAATATATTAATTAATGCGGTAATGCTCCTTAATCGATCAACTGCAAAGTTTTAAATGTTGTCTAACTATGCCCATACTGAATTTATAAATACCAAGCAGGCGGGTAAAAAATATGGAGTAATGTAATTATACCACCTTTTATTTTGTCTATATAGAATTTGATATGGTTTTTAAATATAAGAATTTGTAATCTTACACTAACAAAAATGAGACCAATACGTGAGACTAGTGGTTTTGGGACAGTTATGGTGTTTCGTTCATAGGATTTATGGATCTCATCCCCCTAAACGATTCAGATCCATCAATTTCTCTCTGCCCCTACTGCACCCCTAGATCGCCGATCTAGAGTTGGGTAGGGCGGATGACATTGATGTTCCAAAAGATTTGGGTAGCATCAGGAAAATGGAAGTCAAATGAAAAATAATGTTTGGTCAATGAAAATAAGCTGAATAAGGGAAATTGACTTCCGCTCTTGAAATCAGGAAGTCATTTTCCGTTGTGCTCTTTGCGGCTATGTTGATTAAAAAAATATTCTTGCTAAATTTTGTGTTATATAATTTTTTAGGTTGTTTCAAATTATACAGAAAAGTATATGTTTATATAACGACCTTGTTTGAGAACGGTATATCCAATTAGCCGGCGTTTTAGATAAAATTCTAATGGTGTAAATTAATCCTGAAAATGTTAAACACTAAACGCTATTGTTAGGTAGCATTTTCAAACACTAACGTTAATTTCTAACGTTTACATCAAATGGATCCAACGTATACCTCTAACTTTGCAATTTTATACAAACGGGTGATACTAAAAAATGAATAAATGTACTAAAAAAATGCACAATATATGTATTAAGCTCCATAAAAATCATACTCCGTGCTACATATGATCCATATGTGAAAAAACAAATTTTATATTTGTAGGTCTAATGAAATAAAATTACATGGCATAATAATATAATAAATAATGCTTTTAATTTTTATACTAGATTTTAACCCGTGCGATGCATGGTAAAAATTTTAAAATGTGAAATTTGTACTAAATAGGACTAAAATATAATGACTTTCCTAATTTAAGACTTAAACTTTTTTATTTCCTAAATAAGACTTTTTAATGTCTTAGTGGGAGAAATAATATCCAGTAATGATGAACGTTTACTTGAATAATGACTAATTTATAATGACCAAAAATCCTATATTAGGAAATAAAAACATATGATCCTATATTGGGAAAGTCATTATGTTTTAGTCCTATTTAAGTAAATTACTCTTTTAAAATAATAAGTTATGTAAAGTATAAATAACTACTAATTTAAAGATAAGTTACTATTGGCTTGTATAATATCAATGCTTGCAATATTTTCCATCAAACAATAGCGTTTAACAAAAATAAAACAGAAACATATTACGAAATCTAAAAAATTTCTTTATACACAACATTTTCAAGTGTGGTCCAAGGGAATATTCTCTTCATCGCAAAGTTAAGATTTTCAATCTTTGTCAATTCGTCACTCATGAGATAGTAACTTAAGATCGATTACGGTGAAAAAGTAGATTTTAAATTAGTAAGCAACATGTAATAGAGTTTGTTCTAACTTTTGTCAAAGGATATTTTTGTCAATTCAATAAAGGTATGTTCGTTACCCCCAAAAAAATAGTAGGAGTATTTTAACACCTAAAAATTCCATAGAAGTATATTTTTAATTCATAACAAAATTTATTACGGAGTATGTGAGAACAAAGGGAGTGAAATAGTAAAGCACCCGAATGAATGGTGCAGACAAATGTGATTAAGTTTGGTGTAGACAAATGTGATTAAATTTTTGGCTGCAAGAAATCAGGATTCCTACTTTGGCATCCTCATATCAACAAAATTAACTTCTTTAAACCTTTCCTCCATCTCTATTCTAAGTTTTAAATCACCCCACCACTAAAGAAGTACTTCAGCATCCCTCTTCAAAAACTCACAGTAAGGCTTAAAAGCTTCTTGAGCTTTATAGTATTCTTTTCAAAGTGAAGTCCAAAGAAGAGTCTAAATATCAATTCCAATACTCTGCCATTCTTTAGCTTTAGATATATGCTTCCTCTCTAAAAGATTAGTGTATCTTAAATGTCACAATGCAATTCATTAACCATAGAAATATTGTATAAAAAATACTCCAAATTACTTGCAAATCCGACACTTAAGCACTCAAATAATATATTTAGTCCATTAATGTACAAAATCATTTGCTCTTCAAATTAAATAAAGTTCTGACATATTTACATTCATTCCTTTTCCACCTAACTATCCACACATTTGTTGAAGTCTCCTAATGCATCTTTAATCTGCGTATCCCTCCAACACCTTGTCGACTTTAAAGTTCTAAATTGCAGAATGATTTAAATTTGACTGTCAATAATTAAACATAAAGAAATAAAAACATATAGAGTATGTATATATCACATTACTCTTCCCTGAATTCATCCGTGCCCTTCTTTGAGAACGTCTGGTGAATCAATTTGGTACAATGGCGTAGTTGCCATCTATGCATCAAACACTCTGTGTCATCGTCTCTAATCCATTCTCAAAGTTGGAGGAATCAAATCCTTCACTTCGTTCAAGAACTGTGCCCAGAAAGAATGTGAGCGGACAGGAATCTACCTCTACCATCAACTTTGAAAAGGCATTGCGAGTAGAGAGTGTAGTCATATTGGCACAATAAAAGGTGGAAAGCAAAGACTGGTCTGTATAGACAAAAAAATACTAAAAACAATAATACTACCTTGCAAGTGATTCCTGAAATTGATGAACTTTTTTTTTTCAATTTGTACCAACTCCGGATCTTTTTCTTCACTTGGTTTTAATGCTTCTGCACATGTGCTTCCAAATTCATATCCCTCCTATTTTTTATTGCAATTGAACCTATCAAAAAGTAACAGCAAAGTCACATATGAGTTTAGAAAGATAAAAAAACATTTTCAATCTTCATACTTTTCAAAGAGGATCATCAAACTATGGCCATCAACTAACCTTAAAGTTTTCAGTTCAGCATATTTTGATTTAGAAGCCATATTATAAGAAAATTATTTCCTAATCAGTCATGATTCATAAATCCTTTTAAAAAATCCTAATTGGTAACCATGTGCACAAATAAAAGTAAACAATGAATGAACGTAATAATTAATGTGATTAATTTGTAAGAATGAGAAGTAGTATTTGATGAAATGTGCTATTAGCTATATTCATTCAACAAATTAGAGATCACTTCAAAAGAGAAACTTTCAGTTCGCACTTTCACTTGATTCCTTAAACTCACTTAAGCAATAAAAGAGAAAAGCAGAAAAAGCTAACCATTTACATAAATCAAACAGAGAATGAGAAGCAATACCAAATGAGACATGGCTTCGAGCCTTGCCTAGTTGTTGCCACGAATCAAAGTTTACCACATTCTTCTTCTAAGTGGTGAAACAAAGAAGGCCATCATAATTCATATTCCTGCACATTGAACATATATTATTTTTAAAAGTACTACTTAAATATTATTCTAGAATATCCTATAAGAATTTGTACTGTAGATATTTTAAGCATAAAATGAAGGCAATGAAATAGCTTGAATTCTGGATTCTCAAAATTTGTAAAAGAAAAGTATAAACTTAAAGTTAAGCAAATACTTGAATATGACTTAAGGTGCTTGATGAATGCAAATACCTAACATGATTGAGAAGAAAGTAGTTCTCATAATTACAAAAGTGTTCAAAACTGTGTAAATTTTTTTGTTGTAAAAATTGATACAAATGTTGGTTCCTAGAATCATATTATCCAATTTGATATGAAATGTATTACGATCTCAATACAAATAAATTGAAACAAATCATATTAATTGGTGTGAAGATAATACTACATATATCATTAAATATACCTCCCTATCACCTTCATCTTCACCAACCATCATCTTCACCAACCATCATCTTCACTAAGACACGTGCTCTTCTTCTTTAAGCCCTGGTGGTTTTTCTATGCGGGTTCTTAGACATTTGCTGGGACGGTGTTTTCTTCTTTCTCTTGCTTCAAGTCATCAAGCACTAATGGAACAAACATGAAAACTAAAGAAGATGATTTAGAATCTGCTCACCTCATATATGTAACTATATAAGATATCTTCTATGTAACCACTTATTGAATCCATTTCCTTTAAGATATCGAAAACAAAATCTAAAATTAGCCGGCAATAATAAGTATAACCACCCACTCTACAATAATATGACTTCTTAGAGTGTCAGGTATCATTATTAAATTTTATTCAAAGGCCAAGTGAAAGAATTAGGATTGAAGAAGAAGGAAACAAGATTGAAGAAGGAAGCAGGATTGAAGAAGAAGGAAACCGAATCCCTTTGGAATTAGGTTTAGTATCTTTCCTAGTTTGATTTGGTTTAGTATTTAATATCTTTCCTAGTTTGTTTAATTCTGATTTTAGTAGGAATAGAAATTTCCTTATTTACTTTACTCTCTTCCTATATAAAGAGGGTTAGATCTTTGTATTCAGATTAAGTTTCATAAGAGATAAATACAAGGAATTTCCTCCCAAATAATTCTTTCATAGGCTTAAAAAAATGGAGGACATCGTAAAAAAAAAATCACAATATCCCGCCGGTAGGCATTGAATTGTGTATGCCCACCGGCAGGGGAAGAAGCGTGTTTGAGGTCTCAAGAATTCAAAACTGGCTCTGATACCATGAAAGAATTATTTTGGAGGAAATTTTCTGAATTACTCTCTTGTTAAACTTGTTCTGAATACAAAGATCTAACCCTCTTTATATAGGAAGAGAATAAAGTAAATAAGGAAATTTCTATTCCTACTAAAATCAGAATTAAACAAACTAGGAAAGATATTAAATACTAAACCAAATCAAACTAGGAAAGATACTAAACCTAATTCCAAAGGGATTCGGTTTCCTTCTTCTTCAATCCTGCTTCCTTCTTCAATCTTGTTTCCTTCTTTTATCTCTAACACCAAGCAAAAATTTTCAAAACAAATAAAGAAATAAAAAGCTCAAAACCTTAAAAGAAAAAATGATGCATGGATAGATACGTAGATATTATTAGATAGGTAGGTTCCATAGAGTGCAAGCTTAGACAAATAATATAAAATTATATAATGAAGCAATTCAAGGACACACCTGCTTAGATACAAATCAAGAGGTTGCTTCATCAAGATAAGTTCAGTTCTTCCTTGCTCTTTCAACCCAAAATACTCTTAAATCTCTTGCAAGAAGCTTCATATATAACAAACTTTATGAACATCAAAAGTTATTGTCAACTGTAAAGGCCACTACAGTATAGAAGGATCCTGCACAATAGTCACAAATTTGAATTAAATAGGAGAAAATTATAGGCAAGAAAATAAATATTCAAGCATGCATAACTATAAAAGCAAATTTTCAAAGTTTAAGGCAGTTATAATAAAAAGATACAAACAACACTACGAAAGAGCCAAAGCAGGTTATCACACCGCTAGATTGAAGAACATCAACTTTTTTCTAATACTGTTTGGAATCCCAAGTGATAATCCAACTTTATCTTTGTTTTCCTGGATTAGAATCCCAAGTGATAACCCTCCGAGTTCTATTTATACACAAAAATAGAACTATGGAGAAGTCATGCATGTTGCTCAAATTTTTCAATAGCAGCAACCTTTGGATTTAACTTTGCAACCTAATGGCCCTTTGTCCATCAACTTCTTTTCTAATATTTGCCTCTCCCTCAAGTCTAAAAGCACTTGAAAAAAGAATTACAAATCAGAATTTTAACCTTAATTTTCTACTTGTGATTGGACAATACAGAGAAGATTAGCATGCCCTGTGCGAGGATAACATGGACAAATTGAGAAATGGTCTGTTTTTTTACTGATTTGTCTATGCCTTTCTACTGTGTTTTGGGTTTCAACCTACGGATTTTGGATATTTGATTCCATTTAATAATATGCTAATTCAAAAAAATATTCTTTGTGATTAAAAAGCAAGAAAAACCTAACACGCCAAAAATGGATTGATTAGTGTATACTTCAGGAAATGAATCTAAACAAACCCTATACTTAATTTGAGATGAAGCTACAAAATTGATGACATTAACAGAAAATTGATATGAAGATATATAGGAGTATAGATGGATTGAAACCTTAATAACGAAAATAATATATGAAGAAATTGATGAAATTCGGATGTACTGTACCGATTAGGTCAAAGTCGAGCAATGTTCCGATCGATTAATAACGAAAACCTTCGCTCTCCTTCTCTCTCAAGCTGCAATTTCCGATTGATTAAGAACTTCAAATACGATGCACATCTGGTTAAAAAGTCCTGGATCTGGATGTGCTTCTTTAGTGGGTGGTTGAGACTTGGACTGAGGTTTTTAACCCGAAATGGTTAACAGCAACCGACGTCTTATTGGTCGAGTGGGAAATTTTTCCTGCTCTGTTGTAAATGGAAAATGCTAAAGAGGCACCACGTGTGCCTCCAAGCATGCTACCAAATATATAATTAACTTTTTTTATTTTTCTTTTTCCAAATCTAATCTCTCTCCAACCCTTCTCCCGCTTCTCTCTCCAACCCTTCTCCACTTCTTCTTTCCCAAATTTGGCTTGCCGGCAAAATCCCCAACCCTCCACCTCCAGCGACCCTCTATCTCCAGCGCACCCCCAGCCCTCCAGCGCACCGGCCCCACCACCTCCATCATCGTCTCCCCACCCCTCCACCTCCCTCGCCGGAAGCCCAACCTTCGACTTCCAGCGCACCCCCAGCCCTCCACCTGCAGCGCACCGGCCCCACCACCTCAAGCGTCGTGTCCCCACCCCTTCACCTCCCTC
>OOIL02000002.1:2615544-2646945 GCA_900332095.2 Cuscuta campestris
GAGGAAGAGAGTGGTAACAGTGAAGAAGTTTCTTTAGATGAAGAGTCACATTCAGAGGAGGACTTTGATGTTGGTGTAACCAGCACTGAAGACATGATGCTATTTGGTGATCCTGAAGATGAGGAAGAGAGAGGGGGTCAGACAATTGTGAACAAGATGGCTAAGTTGTATAAAACAGGGAGGCTATGGGTAAGAGGTAGAGATGGGAAGGTTGACCTAAAAGTGGGTGACGTATTTAGTTGCAAAGCTGATTTATTGAGGATCATGAAGGATTACTGTATTCAGAAAGGGATTTTTTTGAAGAAAATAAAAAATGACAAGAAAAAGTATACTCAAGTTTGTATGAATAATAAGTGTGCCTTTAGGATCCATGCCTCTATTCTCATTGATGGACACTCCTGGATGATCAAATCTTTTACTGATGGACATGTTTGTGCGGTGAAAGAGCATCACAAGAGGGCCGGGGCAGCTTGGGTTGCAAGCCATATGCTCGAGGAGTTTAGAAGTAATAGGGAAATGAATGCTACCACTGTCCAAACGCGAATGTTGACTAAATTTAACACATATATTCCTAATTACACTTGCTGGAGGGCCTTGAAGCTCATGAGGAATATGGTTGAAGGAAGACACGAGGATGGTTACAAACTTTTACCTCAATACTTGGAGGTGTTTAAGGATAGAAATCCAGACTCTTCTTGCTTCATAAGGTGGGAGGAAATAGGTCCTGGTAGAAATCCAATTTTCAGAAGATGCCAAATCTGTATTGGCTCAGCAATCACATCATTTAAGCAGTTTTGTAGGCCATTAATTGGTATCGATGCATGTCATTTAAAGGGTCCTTACCAAGGTATACTTTTAACTGCTATGGCATTGGATGGGACTAATGGCCAATTTCCATTGGCATATGGTGTAGCAGATCGCGAGGATGAGACAGAGTGGTGTTTTTTCCTGAATGGACTAGCAGATGCCCTAGGATGCCTTGAGGACGCATCTAAATACACTATAATATCAGACACGCATCAGGTAAATGTTTCTGTTATTATGGTTTATTGTAAAAACCTTTACAAATGTACTTATGCAACTGTTTTTATAGGCCATAGTTACAGGGCTACACAATGTTCTTCCAAAGGCTTCTAGAAGGATATGTGTGCTGCACTTTTATAAGAACTTTGCCTCAAAGTTTTCAGGTACACTACTGAACTCATTATCTTCATATAAAGAGGCATTTATAAAAGATTGTTTTAATGACATACTCTTATTTTCATTAATAGGAGCATGGTTCCATTCTTTCTTCTACATTGTGGCCAACACTTTCTCAGAATATGTCTTCAACAGAGCCATGGACAAAATTAAAGAGGAGGATGCAGAAGCATATGAGTGGCTTATGAAAAATGAGCCACATGAACATTGGGCCAGGCATAAATTTAATCCAAGCTTGAAGTGTGAAGATAACACCAATAACTTTGTGGAGTCCTTCAACAAGGCAATTATAGCACATAGGGCCAAGCCAATTCTGCAAATGTTAGAGGAAATCAGAAAACTAGTTGGGAATATATTTGAAAAAAGATTTGGAATGGGTAGTAGCTGGTCTAGTGTAGTCACACCATATGTTGACAAAAAACTTAGGGAGATTTCAATGGAGTCCCGAGTTTGTTTAGAGGTTGTTGCAGCAGGAAGAGGAGAATTTGATGTACTAGATGGGACCACAAACTTCACAGTAAGACTGAGAGACCATAGTTGTGATTGTAACAAGTGGCAAGTGTCCGGTCTTCCCTGTAAGCATGCCGCAAGATGTATCCTTAGAATTAATGAGAACTTAGAAGATTATTGTTCACCTTTGTTTTCAGTAGGTAATTACAGGGCCTTATATGATGGCATCATACACCCTATCCCAGATCCATGCATGTGGGGGCAGAGTGAACTTCCAAAACTGGACCCTCCCAAGAACATGAAAAAGAAAGGAAGACCAAAGAAGCATCGAAGAAGAGATGGACTTGATGATGTTATTGCAAAGGAGCATAAAAGGATACCTCATGGGACAAAGCGTTGCAGCAAATGCAAACAGGTGGGACATAATCACAGGACTTGTGGCCAAGGCAGAGATGAAGAAGGAAGACTATTGAAGAAAAATAAGATAAAGAAAAAAGCATCACCAAAGGCCTAGTAGTATTGCAGCAGTGGATATGTTTAAAAAAATGTTCTACCATTTTGTATTGTTAAAAAAATGTTCTACCATTTTGTATTGTTAAAAAAATTTTCTACCATTTTGTTAAGGCACTAGTGGCCAAGGTAGATATGTTTACGGAATGAGCATTGTGCTCTTTTTCATTTTGTTGTTTGTCATTCTGCTGTTTTTTCGGTTGCAAGCAATATGTTTGAGGAGCTTAGACACTTGCTGCAGTTTTTAAACCTCAATGAATGACCAATGTGCTGTTTTTTGATCTTTGCTGCTGTTTTTTCTTCTATGCTGCTGTGCTGTTGTTTTTATGTAGTATGCTGTTTTTTGGGTTCCTTGATGCTGTTTTTATGTAGTATGCTGTTTTTTGGCTTGGTAGCCATAGTCTATTATATTGTAACTTGTAGGACCACAAACTGGACAATTTCCTTTAAGTTCCTGAACTAATTAGGTTTGGATAGTAATTTACAAATGCCAAAGCCACTTCATTAGGATCAGTCTCCAACTCAAAATTCAGAGTACAACAACATTCAAAGTACATCATACAAACTCAAAATTCAGAGTACAACAACATTCAAAGTACATCATACAAACTTCAACATCAAGCTATTACTTTCACATTTTTCATCACATTACATAAACAAAACATTAACCACATAAACGATGACGAGCGCTACAACAAAACCAGAGATAAATGGTGCAACAATTGTCTTCCTTTTTAAGAGCTTTATCTCCTCTTGATTTGCATTCCTATTCTTTAGAAGCCCAGGAATTATCTTCTTGGCGCGTTCACAAATTGGCGGGTCGAGCCATTCCCAATACAAGCATTTATGATTACCCTATTCAACAATGACTAACATAAGCAACTTAAATAAGAAAAATCAACACTTTAATGTCAATGAAGGAAGAAAGTGAACCTACTTTTCCACCACACGTGCATAATCTTCTTCCGGGATTCTTATCAGTCCATGATGTCACTAACTTCATCTCTTTCCCACATTTACAACAGGGCACATCGAGCCATTCGCCATACTCACAGATTCTTCTATAGGAAAGTGACTACCACAAGTATTAAAAAATAAAAAAAATGTAAATATATGTTCATCAATTGCTGCTTAATACCAGAATTTTCAAAAAATTACCTGTTTTGAGCCATTCACGACCAGATTCGTCTTGCAACCTGCATAACCAAAATAGCAAAACTCAATCTCTTTTCCTTCAATTTGAGTCACACGCACAAAAGCAAACCCTACCTTTTTATCAAAGCAAATATGAACTAAATGTAGAGATGGATCTTGACCAAAATTTCGTCTATTTAACGCAAACCAGACCTCTTCAATTCGTACCTCTTCAACGCAAACCCTAGCTCTTCAATTCGTATGCTTCAATTTCCGGATTTTCAAGCTCTTTTTATCTCCAAAAATCTTATCCTCTAATCTATTCGTACGCTCATTTTCCTCTTTTTATCTCAATCATATTAACCCTATTAATACCAACCTCCTTTGACGGAAGAATAAACGGAGTGGACTCATCAGTAAGTTTTTATATATTTTGGGGTACCCCGTAGTTAGTTTTAAAAATAGAGGGTACCCGGCAGTTATTTTATCAAAATAGGGGGTACCCGAGAGCAGTTTTTTGAACCTTTTCACTATCATGTCCTTCGTTATGATCCAATGTAAGTTCATAATTGTGTTCTTTCCACAGGTTCAACGTAGGTGCAGTCACTCTTTTGAACTTCTCAATGTCTCCAACGAGCTTCCTCATCCTATTCGCTGACCAGGTGGCAAAAAATGGACGATTTTTGAAAGTCCCAGATTTTGACGTATGTTTTAAAATGCCCACAAAAAAGCTTCATATTGTTGATATAATATACTCCCTCCGTCCAGAAATAAAGTTTACGTTTCTCCTTTTTCTCCGTCCGGAAATAAAGTTTACATTTCTAATTTTAACCCACACTCTTCCAAAAATACCCTTCCCTACCATTTCAATCTTCTCTCTCCCTCTCCCCCCTTCCTCCTCTTCTTCCTTAGTTCCTCTTTTCTTCTTTTTCTTTCTCCCATCTGCCAGATCTTCCGCCAGATCTGTGAATCGAACTTTCAATCCTCCCTCTCCCCCTCCCCCTCCCACTTATTCTTCTTCTTCTTCTTCTTCTTCCCCTTCTCCTTCTTCTTGTTTTTCTTCTTCTTTTCTTTCTCCGGATCTTCCTCTGTTCGTTCTCTCGACACAGCGGCTTCCCTGGTGGACGAGGCAGGAGATCCTGGTGCTCATACAGGGGAAGAGAGTCGTGGAGGCCGGTGCCGAAGATCCGGAGGTGGAAACTTTGTTCGACAGCGGGAAAAAGTGCGGCGGCCGAGGATGGGCTGTTTTCGATTTTGAGCCGTGAGACTGGATTTTCCATAGATGGCGGAAGCTTAGGGAGTTGCGGGCTGGATCGTTCAGGTGGAAAAGCAAAAAGGGGAGAAAGGGGTATTTTTGGTATTTTAAGTGTTTAGTCAACTCCCAATAAAAATGACAATAAGTCAAAACGTAAACTTTAATGCCGGACGGAGGGAGTAGTAAATAGGTAAGATGTGACTCTCACCGCCTAAATAGAGACTTAAAGTAACTTTCTCTGACCGAGGTCTGATGTAGAAACCTTTTCATCACACCTTAGTATCTTTGCTTCGTCAGAACTTGTAAACTACAACCAAACCTATGACCATGCATGTGTGTGTCTAAGGCTCTAATCATGAGCTTCTAACATCTCTCTCCCTGTGATTGGTTCAGTCACATAAGTCTTTATTTTCTTGCATATTGTTTCCTTCATCTCAGATGGAACCAAAGATTCACTATTTTTTTTGGTTTTGGGGTATGATGGAATAAAGTAAAATGACTCTGTTAATAGTGAAGCAGCGGTTAGTCAACACAACTTTCAATGCTCATCATGGGTCACCTGGAAACAGCCACTCTATGTTTTAAAGTTTCAACATAGGGGTGTACATCCGAGCCCCCTTTACCCAACAATGGGCTGGGGTAATGTTGTTGTTTTTGTTGATGCTGTTTTCTACTCCCTCTGTCCTAGAGTATTTGTCCACTTTCATTTTTACGCACCATCCAATGCACTTCTTTAATCCATTTTATCTTGTAATTTGTATATTAAAAAATTATAGAAATTATATATTAAAAATCTATATGTTAAGACAAATCAAACAAGATTACACATGACTATATTTAGGCTTACACATTGAGAGAATTTGATGAGTCAAAATGCTTAGATGAACAGTTCCAAAAGTCAAAAGTGGACAAAAACTGGGGGACGGAGGGAGTAATTATTAACAAATTTCATAGAATGCAGAATTATATTCTGTTTTATTTTGAAAACTTGAACTCAAGTGAGACAAAAAATGTGCTTCCAAATGCAGCAGATTAGCTAAAAGTAAAAACTTGTTAGGTTCGTTTGAAATGCTTCCATTCATTCTTCTGATTTAACATTCCTAGAAGCATCACACATGGTAGAGAAGTGAATTTAATCAGGAGTAATTAAAATTTTTATATATCTGTCTAGCCTGATGTTGAAACTTGGTTCTTATAAATGTGCTTTATGAATTGCATCTACTCATATCAATTTGATTTGCAACCTTTACATAATAAGCATATATGTTGTTTTGGCCATACTTGAACTTAATGCAAATATGAACAGGTACGAAGGTCAGCGTTATATGCTCTACGCCTCGACACAACCAGATATTCAACCTAGACCGAGTTGTATTTGCTTCTGAACAGATCAAAGTTGCTCAGCAAACAGTATGTTTGACGAGCCTCATGTGATTTTTTCTTATGTGTTTGCAAAACATACTTGTGAATCCTCATTTTCTTCAACTTGTGTATAAATTACTCAACTACTCAAGTATGAAGATTATGTGTATAATTAAAATATCTCCTGGGGTAGTCAAAAACCATTTAAGAGCTCAACTTGTGGGCCTGTGGCATGTGTAAAATATACGGGATAGTAGCATGTTTTAACCTAATGTTATGAAGAGTGCCATTGTTTCAACCTTGATATACTGGGAAATATTGTGAAAAGAAAAAAAAAGGTCACATACACCTTATTCAACCGGATTACTATTGGGACACATGTTACATTTTTAATAGATATCTACCTATGTCTATTTGAAATATTGTATGGAGTGTTAAATATAGTTCTCTCGATGTACTTATTAAAATTATGAAACTAGATTTGGAGATCATCTTCTAGAAGAAGTCACTATGTTGTATTCCTTGGGCTGTTTCAATTCATGGAAAAGTATGTCTTCTTCTTGATTTAGTGCCCAGAGGGGCAAATCTCACAGCTTGCAAGGAAAAGCATATTCTTTAACCTGATTGAAACCTGCTGTCTACCTCCCTAGACGTAGGACAATAATCCATTTGTTCTGTGAAAAGAATTTCATGATGTTTTCTCTTTTTGCTTCTCCAGCTGACATGCAGCTTTGAAATCAGCAAATAAAGAATTGAATGGAATGATGGAACTGTGAAGATTCACGACATCAATTAGGTATCTCTTCTGTTCCTATACTTTACATTGTCTTGCATTCTTGCATAACGAGTAGTACAATATCATCTCATAACAGGGAGTTTGATGCATACATAACTTGCAAGATGAAATGATGGACCTGATGGATGTTAGTAACTAAATTTGAGAAACTATTGGTAGAAGCTAGTGTTCCTGATGAGGAAGAGCTTATGGGTGGTAAGCAAGCATAGATGTCCAATTAGATATGCTGTTTAATTTGAGGATGAAATCCAACCATTTTAATCAACAGTTTTATAGGAACATTGTTTTAAGATTTTTTTTAACTTGGAGAATACTGCAAGGAATAAATACTGCATGTTTGTTCTTCTATGTTTTCCAATTTTCAATTAAGAGAGTGATTGTGAGCCTGTTTGGCAATGATTATTTAGCTGAAATGGTTGAATTGATGGGTAAGGTCTGCGTACAGATAAACCCTCCCTAGACCCTACTCTTTGTGGGATTCTACTGGGTTTTGCTGTCTTGTTTTGGATGAATTGATGGAATTTTCTGGGATAAAAAGTGTTCGGTAACATCCATTTCTGCTAAATCATGAAGTCAAGAGCTACCAATTATGTGTCTTCACACTTGAGAAGCTGAATTTGCCCATTATAAGAATCAAATGGGCCTAAACCTATGGTTTTTGTAATAATGGAGACAGTTGTCACACTTGTCAGACAAAATGCATTTTTTTGGTGCCATCATTTTGACTTTGGTGCAGAGTTTGATGCATTGGAAGCGGACATGGAGAGTGAAGGGCATAGAGTCCCTTCATACCTCAAGGCTTAAGCTCGACAAGGAGAGTGAAGCTGATAAAATGTTGGGTTCAGAGTTTAACCTGCCTGCAGCACCAACTTGGCCATGCTCCATTCCCAGTTAACACTGAGGTATGAAATATTACCATCTCTCTTAAAACCGAGAGTCCATTCTTCGTGATAGTGACACTAACTAACATGTTTGGCCAATCGAAAGTCCACTTTTTTTTTTTTGGTCGAAACTTTCATTTTGAGTTCCAAACAATCTCTACAGACCTATGTACTAAAAGACGTGCAGACTTTTTTCGAATACTCCGTACTAACTTAAGATCAAAGCTCTTATATAATATGAAAAAATGATAACTCAAATTTAAGATGTGCACACATTGAATCATGGCAAGATTTAATTTTTGGAACTTATTTTAACATTTGTTGTGAGTTGCATACTGTTGTCTTTTAATCTTTATATTTTATATAAACGGGTGGGAGATTTTGGCACCCCTAACAATAATGTTTCCTATTTTGATATTTTCACTCTTTTAATCTTGTTTAGGGAGTTCTCGGCTAAAATCCACCATTGGTCCTTCAACTTTATCAGTTGTGCATGATTGGTCCTTCAAGTTTCAAAAGTCCATAAATAGTCCTTCAACTTTATAAGTTCTGCACCATTGGTCCTTCAAGTTTCAAAAGTCCATAAATAGTCCTTCAGGTACACGTCAACCCTCCATATGAAGTCTTTTTGACAGTAAATATTAAAAGTTAAAAGAAATATTAGTTTCATATAATACGAGTAAATTCCACTAGGTACGACTACTCTGTATTATATGGAGCTAGTATTCTATTTAGCTTTTAAAATTTACTGTCAAAAGGACCTCATCTGGAGGGCTGACGTGTACTTAAAGGACTATTTATGCACTTTTAAAACTTGAAGGATCAATCGTGCATAACTCATAAAGTTGAAGGACTATTTATGGACTTTTAAAACTTCAAGGACCAATCGTGCACATTTGATAAAGTTGAAGGACCAATGGTGAAGTTTAGCCGGGAGTTCTCCTTTGCTTAGTATTATTATTGAAAATATGTAATGAAGTTGTGCACTATATGTGAGAGCACCCATGAAGCAAAGTGGAAGCCTAGGAAATACGTATACACTAATGCTATTTTCATACTTGTACTATAAAGTGATGTGTGCTTTTAATGGAAAAAAAAGAAAAGCATTTTGTCCACTAGCTAATTCTATTTTTGTAAAAGGGAATAACCTGGACCTGCCTGAGTGAATTTTTGGCAATGAGGGCTCATTTGGGCACTGTAATATTCCATTACAATTTTAAAATTGTTATTGAACTTTATTTTTTATACCATAATAATTTTAATAGATTTTGTTTCACATTATAAATTGTAGTGAAACAAGCCAAATTTTGATTATCAATTGAATAAAACTTGCATTACATATAAGTATAAAAATGGTTTAATTAAATTTATTTGTAAAAGATTTTCAAAAAGTTATTTTATTTTATTTAAAATACTCTAAAGCAATAAAAAAAATTCCAGCCCGTTCACTCTGTATTGGCTTGAGAGAGACCTGTATTGGATCTGCTTACTATGTAACTAATTATAAACTCAGGAGTGATATTTTTGTTTTTATTTTGTTTTCCATTTCTGTAACAAAGCCTCTTATTTTCCTACTCATAAATGTATAAACAGAATAAAACATTATATAATGCATGGTTTGCATGAAAAAGAAGAATTAATCTCACATCATCATATCTTTATATTATACTGTGTGTGCGTGGTGCGAGTGAGAGATCCTTATAGCACATGGTTATAATATTTATGCTAACTAGTTGTAGAAATTTAGCCTTAATTAAATATAATCTTACTATCTTACCAAGCTTATTCTCTATAAGTGGATGTCCACACACACAATGCATTACTCATATGGGTTAGTACATGATAGTCCAGTTCATCTCTATAAAAATAGAAGCCCTCCTGAGCGCTACGATTGGTAAAGCAATTTAGCACATGCATCAAGTGTACTGATAGGTATATATACATCGTATCCTTCATTACCATAATCTTCTTACGCCATGGATAAATTTATATTTCATTCAATTGATTTTCTTCTTATATTTCTAGTAATGCGATTAAGTTGTCTTATGTACCTTGCAAGCACTTTTACGTTTACCATCGTGACTCCCAAGTCCCAAGTGGACGTTGGAGTCCTTGGTAGTGTCGGCTTGCCAAAAAAGTGACATCTCCCCCAGCAAATGTAAATGCCGATAAATCTTTAGTTGTGGCAAAGAGTTGCTAATGGCAGTGTTGATCCGCTGCTGCCCAGGCCGAATAGTACTCGGCGGTACCGTTTTTTTGGCAAGCCGGAATTACCAAGGACTCCGATGTCCTCTTGGGAGTCACGATGGTAAACATAAAAATGCTTGCAAGGTACATCAAGACAACTTAATCGCACCACTAGAAATATAAGAAGAAAATCCGTTTGGTGAAATATAAATTTATCCATGGTGCAAGAAGATGATGGTAATAAGAAGAATGTAATGGAGGATACGATGTATATATAGCTATCAGTACACTTGATGCATGTGTTGAATTGCTTTACCAATGGTAGGGCTTAGAAGGGCTTCTATTTTTATAGAGATGAAATGAACTATCATGTGCTAACCTATACGAGTAATGTACTCTGTGTGTGGACATTCACTTACAGAGAATTAGCTTAGTAAGATAGTAAGATTATATTTAATTAAGGCTGAATTTTTACAGCTAGCTAGCATATCATAAATATTATAACCATGTGCTATAAGGATCTCTCACTCGCACGCACAGTATAATATAAAGATATGATGATCTGAGATTAATTCTTCTTTTTCATGCAAACCATGCATTATATAATATTTTATTCTGTTTATACATTTATGAGTAGGAAAATTAGAGGCTTTGTTACAGAAAAGGAAAACAAAATAAAAACAAAAGCATCACTCAGTGAGTTTATAATTAGTTACATAGTAAGCAGAAGATCCAATACAAGTCTCTCTTTAGCCAACATAGAGTGAACAAGCTAAAATTTCTTTTATTGTTTTAGAGTATTTTAAATAAAATAAAATAATTTTTTGAAAATCTTTTACAAAATAAATTTAAATAAATCATTTTTATACTTATATGTAATGCAAGTTTTATTCAATTGATAATCAAAATTTGGCATGTTTCATTGCAATTTATAATGTGATACAAAATCTATTAAAATTATTATAGTATAAAAAATAAAGTTCAATAACAATTTAAAAACTGTAATGGAATGTTACAGTGCCCAAATGAGCCCCATTGCCCAAAATTCACCCAGGCACATTATTTGTCCAGGTTATTCACTTTTACAAAAATAGAATTAGCTAGTGGACAAAATGTTTTTCTTTTCTTTTTTTCCATTAAAAGTACACATCACTTTATAGTACAAGTATGAAAATAGCATTAGTGTATACGTATTTCCTGGGCTTCCACTTTGCTTCATGGGGTGCTCTCACATATAGTGCACAACTTCATTTCATGTTTTCAATAATAATATTAACTACGGAGTATTAAGCAAAGGAGAACTCTATAAACAAGATTAAAAGAGTGAAAATATCAAAATAGGAGACATTATTGTTAGGGGTGCCAAAATCTCCCACCCGTTTATAGAAAATAGAAAGATTAAAAGACAATAGTATGCAACTCACAACAAACGTTAACAGCGTGTTATTAGTCCCATATTGAGTAAAAAAAAAGTTGGAATAAGCACGTACAACCTCACAAGTAAAACAAAAAATCATCAGATCACCATACATATATACACTCCCTCTCTCATGCTAACAAAGGAATGGAAATATTGGAACAAAATTAAAACAAATTGAAAGAAACTTGAAATATTTGAAAAAAAAAGTTGAAATATGTTTTGGCCTGGTACTTATTACCAATTGTTAAGCTTTTAACCATACAAATGTGTTAGAGTACATCCCACATCGAAAGTTCAAGAGTAAAATAATTCATATATAAGTTTTGAGTTGAACTAACTAATCGATTGGATTCAATCTTTTAATGTGGTTAAGCCCAAAAGTCTTATTGCCCAATCCAGTTATCCACACCCAATCCTAAATTTATCATGGTATCCACACCCACCGTTAGTCTTTAGCCCAGTTATCCGTATGGAGTATGTACCCAACCGCCTGTGACCCGTTTAATACGATTGCTCGTCTAGAAGTCCATACCTAGCGGTTCGTGGTCCTTTAGGTGTTGGCGCTAAAAAAAGTCAAGGGAACGAGAGTTCATTTACAAGTGGTCAACTGGTTAGATTCAAAATGGTCCGGTTATCCACTTGAAGGGGAGTGTTAGAGTGCATCCCACATCGGAAGTCTAAGAGTAAATAATAATCAGTATATGAGCTTTTGAGTTGAACTAACTAATCGATTGGATTCAATATTTTAATATGGTTCAGCCCAAGTGTCTTATTGTCCAATCCAGTTATTCACACACAATCTTACATTTATCAGCATTTGGATCATGGTGTAATATATTTTCCATCATCTCTGATGGAGCCAAAATTTTACCATTTTTTGGCTTTGGGGTGTGATGGAATAAATCAAAATGGATCTCTAAACTGTATGCGCTTCTTTAATTAATGAAGTAGCAGTTAGTCAAACAATGCAACTTTCGATGTTGAGCCGGGGGTCTCTTTGGAAACAGCCTCTCTACTTTAGAGTAGGGGTAAGGTCTGCGTACACACACCCTCCTCAGACCCTACTCTTGTGGGATTTAACTGGGTTGTTGTTGTTGTTTGGATCATGGTGTAATACCAGTTATTATTGAATACGGAAGACTTCAAGGCGTTCAAGTGTCCTTAAACTCCAGGAATTGAAGGGGATTATTGAAGTAGAAGAAGGATTATTTTGAAAAAGGATTACATCTCTATATATTTTATATGGGATGGAGAAACATAACCCTAGCTCTAACCCTAATATTGTCGTTGGTTTAAAAAATACATCAAGGTAAAGAATAAAAAAATTACACGCGGAATTCAATTATAAAAAATACGGAGTAAAAATCTCTTTAAAAAATAAAAAAACAACGTGTACGTAATATTAATACTTAGGAATCTAGGTTTTAAAAAACATAAAAGCCCACCTTCTTCAAAAGCCCATTGTACAAATACCACTCTTTACAAAAAAAGATTACTACTTATATTCAAGCCCAAACCAAGATTATCCTTCAAGCCCAAACCCAATTCTTCCTATGCTTTTTTTTTCCCTCTTTTTCGGCGAAGGACCCTCTATACTCCTCAAACATTTTACATCAAGTCAACAATCAATATGCAGCTCGTACTGAATAAATTTATCTTTCATAATATTCTTTAATAATTATGTAGTTTTAATTAAAATAATTTTTTTATTTTAATTACCAAAAATAATCAATTTTTATTTTTTAAAATTTCATGAATAATTGGGTTTTTGTCTGTTCAAGCCCATTTTGTATTAATTTTCTTTTAGCTTTTTTGTTTTTTGTTTAATTCTTTTTTTCTTTACTGTTTTTAATAAAATTTCTCCATATGAAACATTTTTTAAAAAAAGAAATTTTTTGTTTGTACAAATTTTTTTCTTTTACTTTTTTTATGGAAAAATAATTAAAAAATAAAAAACATAAACTAATTTAATTTAAAAGGAAAACTATAAGTGAGACATAATTTATACTACTAGCATTTTAACCCGTGCCACGCACGGGACTGAACAATTTTTCTTTTTGTTCTGTATTTTTTTCATCAAGAAAATGAAACTCATAAGATATGTTTGGTTAAAAGAAAAATACATTTTAAGAAATTTTAATTTAATTTCCTATGTTTGGTTATATAAGTGGTAAAAAATATGTTTTGAGGACAAATGTTTTCAACTCAAAAAGGAGAATGATTTTATTTGCTTTGGATGAATGTATATTTTCTTACTCACTCTTAGAGTTCTATGATTTCATGAACAAAGCAAAGAAACTCCCCTCTCCACTATACCCCGTCTCAAACCATAGAGATTGAAGCTCTATATATATAATAGAGTTTTGATACCGATTGAATAGAAAAATATAAATTACTCAACCAAAATTCATGGGTGGTAGGAAAGTCATTGTCCAAAGTTTAAGGTGAAACTCATTCACATTGTAATATTTATTTTCCTTTCAATAGATTGAGAAAAATAAGAACATATACAACATTATAATCGAGTCAATATCACTAAAAATGAATATATAATTCTAACACCACTTTTTATCTAGATTCATTATATAAGATCTCTCAAACACGCACAAAGATCATTATTTTTATTCATTTTTGCATTTTTATATACTTTTGATTGAGTTTTTTCTTGTTAATTGTTTTTATTGTCATATTAAAATTATTCTTTTACTTAATCAAAATAAAGTAATTAACTTGTATCACATTGACCATTTCTGATAATAAATGAATATTGCTAATTCCCGAGTCATTTCATGAGCCACATCTTAATTAAGTTGTAATTATTTTAGTGTATAAAGTGAAATTTAATATTATTTTTGTTTGATCGATAAATATTGAATTATTCCTCTAAAAACATTAATAAAAAATATTTCTCACTTCGTCTTAGCATTATTTTGACATGAGTTAGGGACACAAAACTAAGAAATGAAAAATTTTAGGAATGATATTGATACTAAAAATTAAGAGAAATAATAAGTGTGAGTCACACAAATTTTTTTGTACTAAATAATGTCTAAGGCAAAAATTATAGGATATATAACAACAAAATAGAAGGAAATGAAACTTAAAACATGAGGTATAACTTATTTTAATTAATAAAATATTCATTTCAACTCCTTTCAATATTTTCAAACTTCTAACTCTTTTGAGTTTCTTCTAACTTTTTTCAATTTCTTTCAACATCTAATTCTTTTTTTTTCAAACAGATGGTAATTTAGATAAAATTTACTTTTCTATATTATATAAAAAAATTATTGCAAAATATTTGTCACGATTAATATGGTTTGTATTTTTAATTAGATGACTTCCATGAGAAGAGTTTAAAATATTAATTTTAGTTCTATATAATATTTAAAGAATGAAAATCATTGGAAATTATTTAATAAACACTATTAATTATAATCTATGTCAAATTTCCCTAAAATTTTTATTTTAGTACGGAGTATATTATATGTTTATTTATGTAAAAATTTAATAGACTTTTCATCTAAAAACAATGTCAGGAAAAAAAATAACTCCTTATATGGCTATTTTTAAAAATACATATACAATTATTTTTTCGTTATGTTAGGATTATATTTTAACTCCTTTCAAAAAAATATGTTAGTATAACTTATTTTATCAAAAAAAATATTCATTTCAAATCCTTTTATTTTTTTTTCCAAACTTCTAACTCTTTTTACTTTCTTCTAATTCTTTTTAGCCTTTTCTAACTCTTTTTATGTTTTGCAACATATTTCAGTTTCTTTCCACATCTATCTCTTCTTTTCAAATTTAAAAGAACAGATGCTAGATTAGATAATTTTTACTTTTCTATATTATATAAAAATATGATTGTAGAATATTTTTCAAGATTAATTTGGTTAATATGAGTTTCATGTTTTTATTTTCGAAATATGAGAAAAAATGTATTTACATTATCAATCATGACCATGTACATTACCAAAAGTTAGAGTAAAATTTACATGTACTACAGTACTACAGTACTACATTACTACAGTGCGAACTCTTATTTAGAGAATAAAAAACATGGAACTCATATTTTGGTCTTTTCTCTATGTTTTACTCTTATTTAGCGTGATTTGTTTAAAAAAATTGAATCTTGATAGAATCTTTGCTTAGTTCCTTTTTACATATTTAAGGAACTTGTATTTATTAGGGAAAAAAATTTGAAGTGCACTAAATCATAAAGTATTTCTTGTTAAAATTTCCCTTTTTAATTAGGTGATACACATTTTATTTTTAATATCATATGAATTATTTTCGAAAAAAAGTAATATCTCAAAGGTTGTAACTATAAAAATTGAATTTTTTTATTTATATACAAAGTAATACGTACTTATAAAAGTACGGGTATAAATTAAAAAGACTTAAGTAGGATTAAAGGATAGGAAATATACCAAAATAGAAATTCCATATTTTTATTCCCAAAGTAGGAGTTGAAATGCATATACAATGTCAATCATGCCAATATATAATACAAAAAAGTATTGTGAAATGTTCATATGCAGTGCAACATTATCATAGTACAGACTCCTATTTTTCAGATAAAAACATGGAGCTTTTATTTCGGCACATTCTTTATATTTTACTTTTATTTAGCGAGATTTCTTTATAAATTAGTAGGTTAGAGTATTTTAAGGAAGTAATTTCTAAATTTTATTTAAAAAATAACTTTTAATTTTGGGGAATTTACGTAAATAACACTAAAACATAATGAGTTTCACTAAATAGTATCATATGTGTTTTTTTCCAATGTAGCATTTTTATTCATTATCCATTAGTCATTATTCAAGTAAATGTTGGCCATCACTGGATATTATGGACATTATTAAGTGCTATATAAATAATAAAACCGTTTAAGTGTTATTTAGGGAAATGACTTAAGTTTTAGTACTATTTAGTCAAATATTTCTTTAATTTTTGATAAAAAAAACTCTTGGAGATATGAATAAGTTAAATGAATTTAAAGGATGTAATGTTTTTTGGAATATCAAATATATAAGTTTAAATTTATCAAATGTATATAAACATCAAGTTTTAAAAGTTATCATAAACTAAATGGTCAATGATTATAAACAAAGTTTCCATATATGAAGTCTTTATTTTAGGAATGACTTTAGATCCGTGTACAGTCATCGTTGACGTGTCAATAAAGACTCCACATAGACGATCCACTTGTCGAGCTCTGGTGATCCGAGTCTCCTTTATTATATTAAAGGATTTGGGGGGAGTACTTTGGTACTTCGTGATAAAAACGCTGATTGAAAATCATCAAAAAATGCTAACTGAAAATGTTTATTTGCAACAAACCCTTACACTTTATTTGGTTCTTGGAAGAAAAAAAAAGAGAGACAGTTTTTCCATCAAATAACATTTGTGAAATTTGCACTAAATAGGACTAAAACATAATGACTTTCCCAATCTAGGACTTAAACTTTTTTATTCCCTAAATAGGACTTAATAATGTCTTCGTGAAAGGAATAATGCCCAGCAATGATAGACATTACTTGAATAATGGCTAAAGAATAATGACCAAAGGTCCTACATTCGGAAATAAAAACATATGGTCTTATTTTAGGAAAGTCATTATGTTTTAGTCCTATTTAGGTAAATTACTCATAACATTTCCCTTTTTTCCTTCCTAAAATAATTTTTCATTTCCTTTATTTCTATAAAAGAAAAAAATATTTAAGTACGTGGCTAACAATTTTTTTTTGTTTTTTAAACAAATTCTATTGGCACACTTTATTACTAGCGTGAGGCCGAGCACAAAACTGGGTCCATATTCACTAGATTGACCGGACTAGCATGGATTACTACCGCTCTATTCTTCAAAACGACTAACCTAGTAGAACATACTACATAAATTGGTTTGTCAAAAAATGATGCGAACAAAGGGTATAACATAAACATCTCATAGGAACTAACATTTAATACTAGTTTTGTAGATCTTTTGATGTAGTTTTTTAAATATGTAATTTTTTTTAATTTTACACCATTTTTCACATAATATGAGTTGAAAATAATTTTAGTCAAACATCGTAAACTGAAATATACAATTTAAATTGGGGTAAAGAAGTATAATCTATTTATGCACATTTATAATTTATCGTGAAAATTTAATTACGTACTTGACACTAATAATATCGATTTTGGTGTAATCTTTGGTAGATATATAGTATGAATCAACATCTAACATTCCCTTCGTTCACATATGTTCAATTCTTCTTGTGGAGACTTGACATACTTATTTAGGAGTAGGAAAAAATATAAAGTATAATTTCGGATTGAACTAATTTGGGTGGGTGGTGTGAAAGTAAAAAAAGTGTATCTACATTTATTTTTAAAAGTAGACTAAAAGAGAAAAATGGTAAGAATATTTCGAGACGCACCAAAAAAAATGAGAAAAACATTTTTCGAATGGAGGAAGTAATAAACAACCATACTAGGTGTACCCAAAACAAATTGTACCTCAAAATGTATATCAAAGATTTACAGTTACAATTTGATTGTTTACATTACATAAAATATCAATGCAATCACAAAATTTTGTATTGATATATCATGTCAACGACTCAATGTAAGCCATCAATCTTATACTTACATTTATACAAAATATAATGTAAGTATAAACATTCGGGTATATTTTGAGATAAAATTTTTACTGTTAAGTAATTTTATACAATAAAAAACATGTGTAGGAGGTAGTGCAAGTTGCATTATTGGTCTTAATTAAGTAGAGGGAAGAATCCAAAAGCTTTGAACGGAAATGGTAGTAGTAAGAGTGGTACTACTTGAGATAATGATCGTCCAGAATTAGAAGAGATTCCTTTGCCATTACACTACCTCGGTCCACGGGAGTATGGCACAATTATTTATGCACAATTCGTAATGAGGCTGAAAAGTTTGTTTGGGAATAATATTTTTGATCATCGTTAGTATTTTGAATGAGAATTTAACAGTGTGATTAACTTTGAAAGCGTTGCCCATAAATAACATTTCCAAAACACTAACGTTAATGTTAGATAATAATACTAATAGTACTTCTAGTAGTATTGGTTATGGTAGTGTTTGATTATTAGTCAGTTTCCTACTCCTATTTGTGGTAGCTAGATGTTGTATGTTAGTTAGTTTCCATTCTCTATTCCTAGTTGTGTTAGGAGTCTCTCCTATATATATACTCTATCATGTACTCCATAATTCAAGGAGCAATACTATTATTCTAATATTTCAACAGTTAACTTTTGATCTGACGTTATTTCCAAATAGACCCGAAATCACGTAGTTTATTTGAACTAAAATGACTTTTATGATGGAAGACATGTACAATTAAATTCAAGATTTGCATTCTATTCATACACGCTTTGATAAAGTACATGACATTTGAAAATGAAAAAGAAACTAAGAAGAAAAATAGTATGCTCTTCATTGCAGACAACACCGATCCATTAGAGGCAGTAGTATTGGCTTCTTTTGATATACCTGAGAATTGATGAAGAAATAAAACACTAATTAAATTGATTTTTATATATGTATGCATGTATAGTATTTTTTGTGTATGTATGTTTATGTATGTGTATATGTACACGTTACTTACAGTTTGATGGTTTCCATCCGAGAATTGATCTTTCTCGATCAAAAATAATACGGTAACCCGTTAAATAGTTTCCTACAGAAAAAATTAAAACACAAATACTCTCTAAGTAATTACCAGTACAAATAACTAATCTCAACCATTATTACTCATCTAATATAATTGTTGTCAATGAAATAATATAATTATCTCATCAGAATATATACTTACGTCCTATAATATTGAGGGTGTTTACTTTGTTATTCACAATGGCCATGCAATACACCTGTTCACGCATACACAACCAAAAAATTAATTATATTGTTAATTAGTAGCAAAGCTAGTGAATCGGACAGAGTAATTAAATAATATAATCAATAATTAATTTTTTTTTGAATGACAGTAATAATTGAATAAAGGAATTGAAACCATACTTGTTGGGGTCTTTTTATTGAAAACATGGGACTGATGACAGAGAAATTAGCACCTCCTTTGGTATTGAAACTCAACGATGGAATTCCAAAGGAGGCATTATTATTACTGGTCCTGCATGCAATAATTCAATTAATGAAGAGAAAAAATCAAATTAATTAAACGAGTCTTAATTAATTAATTAACGCGAATCTATATATAATTAAGAGCATAAATATAATAATGTACGTGTTTTTTCACTTAGCTTGATTTCATCAACGTACTCACCCTGGAATGTAACAATATTCAAAAAAAGGATGTTCGAATTCAATGTGCTGCTGGTCCTTCACAAGAGAAACAAACTGCATATATATAAATTAATTAGTAGCGCAGCCTAATTAATTAATTAATAAAAATTAGATAGTGTCATAATAATATAATTAAAAGTACTCACAGCTTGTGTGACCACGGCATAGGCTTCTCCGGCCAAGTAGGTGAGACTGGTGCCGGAGTCGAACATGGCTTTGAACCCCACCTTGGTCACTACATCGTTCACGTAGATTCGATCTACGCGTACGTTGTATTGTGCACTGCATCCATCCAATTTTAAACATTTATAAATTTAATTTAAAACAAGAAAGAGTACGTACAATCGCAACAAATTAAACGTAATTAATTTATTAAGTACTATGTCGATAAGTAAAACAGAAAATTATTATTAATAAAATTTTAATTAATTAGCACCTTGTGCGTGCATCCACCAATGGAGTAACCCTCTGGTCCGCGTCCCCTTTGTCCCCAAAGGCAATCCGACCATTCCCATTGTGTGCGAAACACATGGAGAATGAGTTCCGGATCAGCCCTTGGGACGACAAGAGGGTCGTCACATCCAACGGCGTGTGCCCGAGACCAAGTAAGCCATTCAGACCTCCCCCGCCCAGAAAAAGCCCGGTCTCTACTTCTCCGCACCTATAAAAAAAAGTAGGAACTTAATGACCAAACAAATATATACGTTTCAACATTATATATATAACTTTCTATACATTATAAAAAAGAAATTAAAATAAAAAAAACAATTATATGTACAGAGATAGATTTTTAATATATGTACCCGAAAACCACCGGTGGGTGAATTCGAGTGGCATTATCGCTTGTGTAGGTTTCCAGGTGCACTAGGTCCTGGACGAGAAAGCCCCTGGTCAACGTGTTCTCGGACATGTAGTTGACCTCATAAGGGCATGGGGTGGGTGCTGCTGGGAGGGGGCATGGCTCGCTGCAATATGAGCTATTGCAGAGGAGAACCTCACTCGTGGATGATGAACCCGGTTCATACGAGTTGAGGTTCACTATCTGCACGTACGGTTTTGGAAAACAATTAATTAAGCACACAATATAATATAATTAATAACTTAGATTAATAGAGTTGAGATTATTTTATTTTCTGTGAGAATATTAATAAAATAAACATTCGTATGTATGTATATATACCTTTCCCCTTGAAGTCATGAAGTAACTCGAACAATTTTGGCAGCGGCATGGCAACCAAAACACGTCACTCCCGGTGTCAAGAGCCACCGGAAATGGCACCGGAGGAGTCCCAACGTATATATGGGCATATTGAAGGCTGAAAGATAAATATATAATTAATTAATATATATCCAAAAGAAATTTATTTTTATATATGCACATGCATTACATATATCAACTTACTATCCCAAACGGTGTATGTTTTTGGTGACATCTCCTCCGGCAAAAGTATATGCCGGCAAATCTTTGGTGGTCGGCGGGTGGCGGGGAAGATCGAAAGCCGCCCGGGCCGAATAATATTCGGCGGAACCCTTTGCTGGCAGACCGCCATTGCCTAAGACCCTCACGACCTCTTCAGAGCGGCAATGATAATAGACATTAAAATGCGGGGTTGCATGATTTAAACAACTCAATTTCATTGTTGACAAACAGATTAGAAGAAGAAGAAGAAGAAGAAAAAGAAGAAGAAGAGGAAGAACAAGAACAAGAAGAGGAAGAAGGCAGAAGATCAGAGAGTATAGTGAGAAAAGATAAAAAAGAAGATGAAGATGTGATGAGAAAGACAGGACCGTGAGAGATATATTTATATAAAGAGTGGAAAGCTACGGGGATGAGTACGTACCACAAAGAGACATGCGAATATGTACTTCCTATTTGGATGGCATATTTCAATTTACCACCTCCTCACTGGAACTATTTTTAAATTATTTTATATAAAAATGTGTAGAATTAAAAAATAAAAATGACATATTTAAAAACTAGATAAAAGATCTACAATATTAGTAGTGAGAAGAGTGTATTATTTTATTTAATGAGTAGCGAAAATAGAGAACGAAAATGAATGAAGTTTGACTTTAGAAATAACAAATATACAATTTAATTTGGGACGAAGGTAGTAATATTTACAAATTTGTGTAGAAATGAAAAAAAGCAGAAAATCATATATATTATTTGAAGCTATATCAAAAATTCTACTTGTGTATATAAAACAAGAGATGATAAAAATATAATATTTTATTCTATCAAATGAACAATAAACAATATGAACAATAAACAATATAATATATGCATATAAAAATAAGTTATTGAGAAATCGTAATAATAACTAAGAAAATTAATTTGGAAGAGTGGAGGGAAGAATATAATACTTTAATTTTTTGTACCCTTTGGTAGAGTTTTAATTTTGACCATGCACACCATTTATTTTTATTATTGCATATGTTTAATGCGAGAAGCATTCATGATTGATGGTTAATTTTTTTTACTTTCTGGGGCCATCACCTTAATACCAACTTTAGATATACATGCCAATTGCCAACTTATATGAGTGTTTTTTTTATCTCAGCTCAGCCACATATATATAAATGTGGTGGTGGTAGGACACTCTTTTAATTAACATCTTGTTATTATTAGTCCCATATTAAGTAAAATAAAAGCTGGCATAAGTCCCTCTCTAGTTAAAGAAAAAGATTCCAATGGTATTTGCTTTTGCCATTTCTGTCCATTAGCTTTAGACGCATGCCAAACTTTAGTGTAATTTAAGGAAATTATCTTTACTTTTATTTTAATTATTTTTTGCACGAGAAAAAAGTTAAAGTGACTAATTTGATCTATTTGTTTTCTCTATTATTTATCATTAACATAAGGAACTTTCATATGAATATTCAAGAATTTGGTGATTTAATATAACTTTTTTAGGCTATTAATCCTCTAAATTCAATATTTGACGTTACTGTCCTAAAGAATTACACATTTTATATTGTTACTTCATTGTATCAACTCAAGTGCTCAAATATTTGTTCAAATTTTGGAGAATCTCTTTGCTCAATGAACCCAAATTGTTTAGTGATTGGTGAGGATTGAATATGTGTGCGCTGTTGGTTTTTGGGCTGCATGTGTTTCTGCTATATTATTGCTAATTTGCTATGGCCCTTGAGGTTTAAGCCATGTGGTGTTGCATTTGGACTCTTATTAACTCCATACATCAATAAGAAGAAAAATTATATATGAAAAAATTACGTTAAAAGTTCTACATACGGATGTATACCTTTCCACTTGAAGTCACGAAGTAAGTCGAATAATTTTAGAAGCGGCATGGCAACCAAAACACGTCACTCCTGGTGTCAAGAGCCACCAGAAATGGCCTCGAAGGAGTCCCAACGTATATATGGGCATATTGAATACTAAAAGATAAATTTATAATTAATTAATAATATGCTCAGTATTAATTATATATCTCCCTTAATTATATATAAATTCAAAAGAAAAAAATTTATTTATAAACTCTGAATGTGCATAAATGAATCATACGGCCGGGTACCAACTTACTATCCCAAACGCTATATATATTTGGCGACATCTCCTCCGGCAAATGTATATGCCGACAAATCTCTAGCGGCCGGAGAGAGTTGTCGGTGGCGGTGTTGATCAAAAGCCGCCCGGGTGGAATAGTATTCCGCAGAATCCTTTGGTGGCAGGCCGCTAGTGCCTAAGACCCGCACGACCTCCTCGGAATGGCGATGATAGACATTAAAATGCTGCACTGGTAGGGATGCGATTGCATGAGTTAAACAGATTAGAAGAAGAAGAAGAAGAACGTTGATGGGGATAATGAAAAATAATTTATCCATGTTGCTGCTGGGTTTAGAAGAGAGACGCTAACAGAGGAAAGTATAGTAAGAAAAGATATAATTCGATCAAGAACGTAAGAAAAGAAGATGGAGATATTTGATGAGATGAACGAGAGGAGCATGGGATACATTTATATTAAGAATGGAAAGCTTAATGCTTGTATTAATTACTTTAATTTAGGGCTAACATATTGGCTATATAGGTAAATAATTAACACTAAGGTGATGATAGAGTTTATACCACAAAGAAACATATACTCCTTCCTTCCTTAATTTGATTACAATTTGAGAGTTATGAGGTAAAATCTCTCATATTTTGAAATCATTTTATCTATAACTCCATACATCAATAAGAAAAAAAATTATATATGAAAAAATCACGTCAAAAATTCTACATACGGATGTATACCTTTCTCCTTGAAGTCACGAAGTAAGTCGAACAATTTTGGAAGCGGCATGGCAACCAAAACACGTCACTCCCGGTGTCAAGAGCCACCTGAAACGGCACCGGAGGAGTCTCAATGTGTGTGTGTGTGTGTATATATATATATATATATATATGGGTATATTGAATGCTGAAAGATAAATTTATAATTAATTAATAATATGCTCGGTGACATTTTGCTTTATAATTAGTAAACTCTTCAGTCACTTGCACACAACACGTCAATGGGGTGCCTTGAAGCAATATATCCACGTATCTTCTTTATCGTTGGATTCTTAATTGTTACAAAACCAATTATGTGCTCTTTCTCTATCTACATCATTACATCATACAGGAAGCATACCGTTAAAATTCGAATAGCCAAATATGACATTGACTTCTCACCTTCATGGAGGATCAAAGACCATAATATAGAGATTTTTAGCATCTTCTTTGCCCTATTTTTGCTCTATTAATCTGTGAAATCATTTAAGAATGGTGTTTTTTTGCAAAATGTCATAGACACCGGTGACTTGCTACGCTCTGGCCCAATTTACACCGTGTTAAAATCTTTATAATTAGTAAACTCTTCAGTCACTTGCACACAACACGTCAATGGGGTGCCTTGAAGCAATCCACGTATCTTCTTTATCGTTGGATCCTTAACTGTTACAAAACCAATTATGTGCTCCTTTTCCATCTACATCATTACATCATACAGGAAGCATACCGTTAAAATTCGAATAGCCAAATATGACATTGACTTCTCACCTTCATGGAGGATCAAAGATCATAATATAGAGGTTTTTAGCATCTTCTTTGCCCTGTTTTTTGCTCTATCAATTTGTGTTGTTGAGAATTCTAGCTTCATGAAGAAAATTGATTAGGAGTCATGCAAAAGTTGATTTGGCGTAGTGAGGCATTTTAAATTGGCTACGTTGTTTTTTATCTAATTGGTTCAAGCCTTTTCATATTACTTTTGAATTTTTGTGTAAATTAGTATTGATCAATATTTGATTTTGTATAAATGTCTACAAATTAAATGATAAAGGGCAAAGTATGACAGCACGGGGGAAGTCTAAGTCGTCAAAGAGACCGTTACGTCCTAGAGAGCTTAGTAAACATGTTCGTTTGTAGAGTAGTAAACGCACACTAGCATCTGACAATCATACTACGTCGTATCAAATGCAGTCTCATCTTTGTCTTGGTGTAAGAAATTTGTGCAGTTATGCTCATTAAGCTTTTGATGTTGGTAGACATTGAAAACAGTAGAGGTTGAGCGTAATTTCATTCGTAAGCATTTGTAATGATATTATTGTGTGTTGATGTTTGGATGCCTCAATATTATTTTTTGTGTTGTTGTTTATTATATTAAAAACCTGAAAAAATTAATTTTTTAAAATAAAAATATACGATTTGAGGGGAGGGGGGGGGGACTTTTCCCCTACTATTCATATGGATTTTTAGCAGTAGAGTAATCACCCTCAAGGTTAGCGGCGGACTTGTCTCCCTCTATATTAGAGACGAAAAAAGTCTCTCTCTACATTAGCGTCAGATATTTCTGCCTCTAATTTAGAGGCGGAAATATCTGCATCTAAATTAGAGGCAGATACTTCCTCATCTATAATTAGATGGGCATGTTTAACTGCAGAAGGCCGTCCGCCTCTAGGTCCCGGCTAAATCTTTATAAGTGGCGGTAGGGGTAGGCAAAAAAACCGAACTAGCATAGTACCATATCGGACCATAATGGTACCAAACCGTTTATAGTGTTTTCAAACGGGATTGATTTTTTTCATCACGAACCGAAACCGAACAGATACCAAATGGGACGGGACCGTGATACATATATTTAAAACCGATTATCACGGACCGAACCGTCTAACGCTATATACGGAGCACGTATCTCAAATAATTATGGAGTATTTGTTTACCTCATCTTACCGTATATAGAACACTTCGTATTTTATTATTCGTTTTTAAGCTCTCTCATTATTATTGTTCTCATTATATTTATCATTACTATTAGCATTATTTTTTTTATAGTTATTAGTATTCCGATATTATATGAATTGAGAAAAAAATTATTTTTTAACTTTGGACTCGTTATCTTTTATTCTTTATGTTTATGATCCGTTTAAATTTGAAATTAATACTTTTATTTAACAAACTTGTGCTTTTTTATACAAATTTATACATTAAATTCAATATTCTTTGAGTAATGTACATTCATTTTTTTTGGCACGGTTTGAGCATGGGTATGGTACTGTATCGTTCCATTTCAAAACGGAACGGTACCGAATGGTTTTGGAGTTCATCCCGTACCGATACCGAACCGTTTAAATAAGAGCAGTCCGTGATAGGTTCCGGTAGTATCACGGACCATCACGGACCGCGCCCACCCCTAAGTGGCGGGTTCTATGCGATTAGAGACGGACTTTTCCCCTTCTGATTGCAATTATTTTTGCCGACATAATCGCATTTGTTATTTTTTTGCCTACCAAATTAAAGACACGGACTCCATTATTCTTCGCAATAAATTAAAATTATAGTGTTTCTAGTTAGGCTATTCAAGTTTGTGGACCAATACCAAGATCGGCTACCAACTGTGACCATATAGACATCCATGGTAACGGCAAAAAACATAATCGATTCTAATCATGCATACATCACAATAACAAGCCTTGAAACAAGGAAAAAAGTCAATAGAAAAAAGTAGATAGCCTTACCGGCCCTTCCCCTTCAAAAGTCAATAGAATCTTATGGCCGCGGCGTTTATCCCCTCCTCTTTCCTCCAGTTTTCTCCAGCTTTTGCGGTGACTTCCTCTTTCTCTTACCTCTCCCAAGCTCCTCCACCCTTGGAGGAGTAACAATTGGGCATTGCACGTCGTCTATGCTTGAAAGAGCCACCTTCCCTTTTCCATCCAATCCCCACCGAGACCCAAAGTTGTTTCTTACCTCGACATAATCAATTCCATTTTGTGTACCGCAGCCTGTTATGATCAGAGAGTGATGCACGGTCGTAGACACCGCTGGCTTGCTACGCTCTGGCCCAATATACACTGTGTTAAAATCTTTATAATTAGTAAACTCTTCAGTCACTTGCACACAACACGTCAATGGGGTGCCTTGAAGCAATCCACGTATCTTCTTTATCGTTGGATCCTTAACTGTTAAAAACCCAATTATGTGCTCCTTCTCCATCTACATCATTACATCATACAAGAAGCATACCGTTAAAATTCGAATAGCCAAATATGACATTGACTTCTCACCTTCATGGAGGATCAAAGATCATAATATAGAGATTTTGAGTAATGTACATTCATTTTTTTGGCACGGTTTGAGCATGGGTATGGTATTGTACCGTTCTATTTCAAAACGGAATGGTACCGAATGGTTTTGGAGTTCATCCCGTACCGATACCGAACCATTTAAATAAGAGCGGTTTGTGATAGGTTCCGGTAGTATCACGGACCATCACGGACCGCGCCCACCCCTAAGTGGCGGGTTCTATGCGATTAGAGGCGGACTTTTCCCCTTCTGATTGCAATTATTTTTGCAGACATAATCACATTTGTTATTTTTTGCCTACCAAATTAAAGACACGGACTCCATTATTCTTGGCAATAAATTAAAATTATAGTGTTTCTAGTTAGACTATTCAAGTTTGTGGACCAATACCAAGATCGGCTACCAACTGTGACCATATAGACATCCATGGTAACGTCAAAAAACATAATCGATTCTAATCATGCATACATCACAGTAACAAGCCTTGAAACAAGGAAAAAAGTCAATAGAAAAAAGTAGATAGCCTTACCGGCCCTTCCCCTTCAAAAGTCAATAGAATCTTGTGGTCGCGGCGTTTATCCCCTCCTCTTTCCTCCAGTTTTCTCCAGCTTTTGCAGTGACTTCCTCTTTATCTTACCTCACCCAAGCTACTGCACCCTTGGAGGAGTAACAATTGGGCATTGCACGTCGTCTATGCTTGAAAGAGCCACCTTCCCTTTTCCATCCAATCCCCACCGAGACCCAAAGTTGTTTCTTACCTCGATATAATCAATTCCATCTTGTGTACCGCAGCCTGTTATGATCAGAGAGTGATGCACGGTCGTAGACACCGGTGACTTGCTACGCTTTGGCCCAATATACACCGTGTTAAAATCTTTATAATTAGTAAAGTCTTCAGTCACTTGCACACAACACGTCAATGGGGTGCCTTGAAGCAATCCACATATCTTCTTTATCGTTGGATCCTTAACTGTTAAAAAACCAATTATGTGCTCCTTCTCCATCTACATCATTACATCATACAAGAAGCATACCGTTAAAATTCGAATAGCCAAATATGACATTGACTTCTCACCTTCATGGAGGATCAAAGATCATAATATAGAGATTTTGAGTAATGTACATTCATTTTTTTTGCACGGTTTGAGCATGTGTATGGTATTGTACCGTTCCATTTCAAAACGGAATGCTACCGAATGGTTTTGGAGTTCATCCCGTACCGATATCGAACCGTTTAAATAAGAGCGGTCCGTGATAGGTTCTGGTAGTATCACAGACCAACACAGACTGCGCCCACCCATAAGTGGCGGGTTCTATGCGATTAGAGGCGGGTTTTTCCCCTTCTGATTGCAATTATTTTTGCACACATAATCGCATTTGTTATTTTTTGCCTACCAAATTAAAGACACGGACTCCATTATTCTTGGCAATAAATTAAAATTATAGTGTTTGTAGTTAGACTATTCAAGTTTGTGGACCAATACCAAAATCGGCTACCAACTGTGACCATATTGACATCCATGGTAACGTCAAAAAACATATTCGATTCTAATCATGCATACATCACAGTAACAAGCCTTGAAACAAGGGAAAAAGTCAATAGAAAAAAGTAGATAGCCTTACCGGCCCTTCCCCTTCAAAAGTCAATAGAATCTTGTGGTCGCGGCGTTTATCCCCTCCTCTTTCCTCCAGTTTTCTCCAGCTTTTGCGGTGACTTCCTCTTTATCTTACCTCACCCAAGCTCCTGCACCCTTGGAGGAGTAACAATTGGGCACTGCACGTCGTCTACGCTTGAAAGAGCCACCTTCCCTTTTCCATCCAATCCCCACCGAGACCCAAAGTTGTTTCTTACCTCGACATAATCAATTCCATCTTGTGTACCGCAGCCTGTTATGATCAGAGAGTGATGCACAGTCGTAGACACCGGTGACTTGCTACGCTCTGGCCCAATATACACTGTGTTAAAATCTTTATAATTAGTAAACTCTTCAGTCACTTGCACACAACACGTCAATGGGGTGCCTTGAAGCAATCCACGTACTTTCGCAAACGCCGAATGTGCATGAAAGAAATTTATTTATAAACTCTAAATGTGCATGAATGAATCATATGACCAGGTACCAACTTACTTTCGCAAACGATGTATATATTTGGTGACATCTCCTCCGACAAATGTATATGCCGACAAATCTCTAGCGGCCGGAGAGAGTTGCTGGTGGCGGTGTTGATCAAAAGCCGCCCGGGCAGAATAGTATTCTGCGGAATCCTTTGGTAGCAGGCCGCCAGTGCCTAAGACCCTCACGACCTCCTCGGAATGGCGATGATAGACATTAAAGTGCTGTGCTGATAGTGATGCGGTTGCATGAGCTAAATAGATTAGAAGAAGAAGAATGTTGATGGGAATAATGAAAAATAATTTATCCATGCTGCTAGGTTTAGAAGACGCTAGCATAGAATATAATTCAAGAACGTAAAAAAAGAAGAAGGAGATTTGAAGAGATGAATTGAGAGAGGTGCATTGGATACATTTATATTAAGAATGGAAAGCTTAATACTTGTATTAATTACTTTAATTTAGGTCTAAGATATTGGCTATATGAGTAAATAATTGACACTATGGTGATGATAGAGTTCATACCACAAAGAAACATATACTTCTTCCTTCCTTAATTTGATTACAATTTGAGAGTTACGAGGTAAAACCTCTCATCTTTTGAAATCATTTTATCTATAACTCCATACATCAATAAGAAAAAAAATTATATATGAAAAAATCATGTCAAAAGTTCTACATACGGATGTATACCTTTCCCCTTGAACTCACGAAGTAAGTCGAACAATTTTAGAAGCGGCATGGCAACCAAAACACGTCACTCCTGGTGTCAAGAGCCACCAGAAATGGCACCGAAGGAGTCCCAACGTATATATGGGCATATTGAATGCTGAAAGATAAATTTATAATTAATTAATAATATGCTAGGTATTAATTATATATCTCCCTTAATTATATATAAATGCAAGAGAAAGAAATTTATTTATAAACTCTGAATGTGCATGAATGCATCATACGGCCGAGTACTAACTTAATATCCCAAACTGAAGAAGAATTATTTTCTCTATTCATCTTGTGGAGTCAAGCCCCGTATATATACAAAAACATAAGTCTCCTAACTATGGAAGGATATAAACAAGGAAACTCTATACAAAGGAACCTACCAAATATAAAGACATTAAATATACAATAATATATTTAACATGCTACCAACTACGTGACCGGCGACGGGCGAATGCCGAGACTGTGTCTGAAATCGGAGAAGAGAAGAGAAGGTAGTCCTTTGGTGAATATGTCGGCATACTGCAAGGAAGAAGGAACATGGAGAACACAGACCTGCCCTAGAGCAACCTTGTCCCTGACAAAATGTATATCAACCTCTACATGCTTTGTGCGCTGATGCTGAACCGGGTTGGTCGATAGGTACACGGCACTGACGTTGTCACAGAAGACTAGTGTGGTACGACGCAGAGGTTGCTGTAACTCGAGGAGAAGGTTTCGGACCCAACTTGCCTCAGCCACGGCGTTTGCAACTGCTCGATATTCGGCCTCAGCACTCGAGCGGGATGTGGTGGTCTGTCTCTTTGAGGACCAAGATATGAGGTTGTCGCCAAGGAAAACACAATAGCCCGAGGTGGAACGACGCGTGTCGGGGCATCCTGCCCAATCCGCATCAGAGTATGCCTGTAAGGAATCTGTACGCGTGCGATGGAGAGTGATCCCATGAGTGGTGGTGCCGTGCAAGTAGCGGAGGACACGCTTCATGGCAGTGAGATGAGTGCTGCGGGGGGCATGAAGGTGGAGACATAGCTGCTGTACGGCATAGGTGAGATCCGGCCGTGTGAAAGTGAGGTACTGTAATGCCCCAACAATGGACCTGTATAAGGTAGGGTCAGACAGAGGTGTGCCAGAGGAGGCCCCGAGTTTTGCCTTTGTGTCAACTGGAGTGGAGATGGCCTTGCAATTGAGCATGTCCGCACGTTCCAAGATCTCGTGAGCAAACTGAGTCTGATGGAGAAAGAGTCCCTCCGGTGTATGCTGAACATTAATCCCGAGGAAGAAATTGAGATCACCCATATCTGTCATGGCGAATTCCCCCTTAAGTTGCTGAGTGAGGCGCTGGAGTAAGGATGATGAGGAGGCAGTGAGTACAATATCATCTACATAGAGCAACAGATATGCCATGTCACTCCCTCGAGTATAGACAAAGAGGGATGTATCGCTCTTGCAGCCACGGAAACCCAAAGTCAAGAGAAAGC
>OOIL02000002.1:2648170-2731577 GCA_900332095.2 Cuscuta campestris
TGGAGGGGGGGATAGCCGTAGTTTTCTGGTGGGTAGGGGTTTGGGTTTTGGGTGAGATAGGCCTGGGGTGGGGGGTGGGTATGGTAGGTGGGCCTAGGGCCGAGGAGCCCGGGGTAGGGGCTGGGGTTCGGTGTCTGCCAGGGCTGTCCGTGGGTGGAGCGGGGATTCGATCCGGAGCTTCGACCTCGACCGCGATTACGGTGACTGCCACGACCACGGCCACTGCTGCTGCTGTGGGGATGCTGTCCGTGGCTGCTGTTGCTGTGGGACCCGCGACCCCCGCCGGCGGAACTGTGGAGAGGTGCGCCATGGCTGCTGGCCGAGAGAAGGGCCGTGCCGGTGGTAGGGTCGGCATCCAGGTCTGCTCCTTGGCGTTCCAAAAGGAGGAGGGCCGATCGGGTTCGGAGGAACGTTGGCGGCGGGGTTTGAAACTGCAGAAAAGATGTTTGGCCCCGCATGTCATCCGGCAGCCCCCGAAGCACTTGTAACACAAGTTGTTGTTCCGAGACGGGGGCATCTACGTCGTCCAACCAATCGGCTATGTTCTTGAGGGTTTGACAATAGGCCGAGATGGACAACGAACCTTTCCTTGTGGTCCGGAATTGATGTTCCAACTGCATGGCACGGGCGGGTTTGTTATCATGAAAAAGGGAGTAGATGGATCGCCAAAGTGCCGTGGCCGAGTCGGTGGAGGAAATCACAAGATCGGAGACTTCATCGTTGATGGTGGAAAGGATCCACCCTTGGAGGAGTGCGTCAAGTTGATACCAATCAGCATCATCGGCACCGGACGGGGCTGATTTTCCGGTGAGGAAGTCGCCGAGAGAGAAGCGACGCACCAAGAGTAGGAATAGGCGACTCCACTTTTTGTAGTTCGGTTCCGTGAAACTCAATAGCACCGGGACATGAAGCTTCACGTTGGAAATTGTCGTGAATGCCAAGTGAGGAGTGGAGGCGGAGGAGGAGGGTTTGCCGGAGGCTGTCTCTTTCTCGGACATGGCGGCGACTGGAGATGGTTGCTACTGTGGAGAGACGGCAGAGCAGAGAGGAGAGAAGGACGCTGGTGTTGGCGCCGCAGAGAGAGGAGAAGAACGCCGATGCAGGAGGACGCCGAGTGTGGCAGTCGGCGTTAGGTTGTGGTGGTGCGGCGGATTGCTACGCACGAGAGAGAAGAAAAAGTTTTAGGGTTTAGGAAGGAGGCTCTGATACCATGAAGAAGAATTATTTTCTCTATTCATCTTGTGGAGTCAAGCCCCGTATATATACAAAAACATAAGTCTCCTAACTATGGAAGGATATAAACAAGGAAACTCTATACAAAGGAACCTACCAAATATAAAGACATTAAATATACAATAATATATTTAACACAAATGCTGTATATATTTGGTGAAATTTCCTCCGGCAAATGTATATGCCGACAAATCTCTAGCGGCCGGAGAGAGTTGCCGGTGGCGGTGTTGATCAAAAGCCGCCCGGGCAGAATAGTATTATGCGGAATCCTTTGGTGGCAGGCCGCCAGTGCCTAAGACCCTCACGACCTCCTCGGAATGGTGATGATAGACATTAAAATGCTATGCCGGTAGTGATGCGGTTGCATGAGCTAAACAGATTAGAAGAAAAACATTGATGGGGATAATGAAAAATAATTTATCCATGCTGCTGGGTTTAGAAGACGCTAGCAAAAGATATAATTCAAGAACGTAAAAAAAGAAGAAGGAGATTTGATGAGATGAATTGGGAGAGGAGTATGGGATACATTTATATTAAGAATGGAAAGCTTAATGCTTGTATTAATTACTTTAATTTAGGGCTAAGATATTGGCTATATGAGTAAATAATTAACACTTTGGTGATGATAGAGTTCATACCACAAAGAAACATATACGCCTTCCTTCCTTAATTTGATTACAATTTGAGAGTTACGAGGTAAAATCTCTCATCTTTTGAAATCATTTTATCTATAACTCCATACATCAATAAGAAAGAAATTACTGTATATATTATAAAATCACGTCAAAAGTTCTACATACGGATGTATACCTTTCACCTTGAAGTCACGAAGTAAGTCGAACAATTTTGGAAGCGGCATGGCAACCAAAACAAGTCAATCGGGAGTATTTGTTTAGAAAAAATCTCAAAATCAAATGAAAATAGAATTTTATGTTTTTATTCTCTAAATAAAAATTTATACCGTAGGAATTTGATATTGTATATGTGCATTTTACATAATGTACATAGTCATACTTTGTAATGTAAATGTATTTTATCTCCTATTTCAAAAATAAAAACATAGAACTCTTATTTTGATACTCCGTATATTTTTAATGTGTTACTTGTACTTTGGTCCTTTTCTCTTTGTTTAGAATATGTTCAATCTAAATGTAATTCTAATTAGAACTATATCTGATCTCATCTGATTTTAATAAAAAAAATAAGTAATAAAAATAAGTTGATGAAAAAATGACCTAAGTTGAAGAGAACACGACGTTAGAACATGTTATTATTCTGGTCTGATTAGAATAAATTCCGATTCGATCTAAATGTAATTATATTTAAAGTTATAATTATTAAAACAATTTTTTATTTTAATTAGAATAAAACAAAATTAATTGTTGTAATATTTTTAACAATTTAATGTATAAAAAGATAAACTCAAAGTCTATGGACTATTAAAATTCATAGATCGTTGAATGCCTCAAGATTTCTAAAAACTCTAGAAAATCCCTCGTTGTGAGAAAAGAATTGTGTAAGCATATTTCCGGGAGAAAATTTAACAAAGTCCATGGACTACTAATATTCATAGACTGTTGAATGCCTCAAGATTTCTAAAAACTAGAAAATCCCTATTGAAAACTTCACGATTTTTAAAGACTTTTAAAAAATCCAGGTTAAATACTCTTAGACTTTGAAAGTCTTAAAAAATTTAAACTCTCAATTGAATACACTCTCCTTAGAGTAGCGGTAGTGAATCGTTATGTTATTTTCAACTGATTCCAATAAGAAAAAGTAATAAATAATAAGAATAAGTTGAAGAGAATATAAGCCCTTATTAAATGATTATTGTTAGCTGTTTATATTGGTTGGTTTGAGTGATGGGTGAAAATAGATGTTTTGAACCCCATCATTTTTACATACATTCTATATTATTTTGTGTCTGTAATATGTGTAAGAGTGAGATTAAATGACTAAGTTAAATATTAGATGTCAAAGCTTTCGACTTCTCTACTCATATACTCTTTGGCTGTTAAAGTGCATCCCACATCGGAAGTTCAAGGGTAAAATAATCCGATATATAAGTTCTTGAGTTAAACTAACTAATCGATTGGATTCAATCTTTTAATGTGGTTCAACCCAAGTGTCTTATTACCCAATTCAATTGTCCATACCCATCCCAAATTCTTTCATGGTATCCGAGCAGGTTTTGGCCCACCTCGTTTGTCAAGGTGTCCGTCTAGACGTTCATTCTTAGCGGCCTGTTAGTCTTTAGCCCAGTTGTCCGTATGGAGGTTGTACACAACAGCCTGTGGCCTGTTTAACACGATTGCCCGTCTGAAAGTCCATACCCAGCGGCTCGTGGTCCTTTAGGTGTTGGCGCTCATAAAAAAAGTCAAGAGAATGGGAGTTCATTTGCAAGTGGTCAACTGGTTAGATTCAAAATGGTCCGGTTGTCCACTTGAGGGGGAGTGTTAGAGTACATCCCACATCAGAAACTTCAAAAGTAAAATAATCGGTATATAAGCTCTAGAGTTAAACTAAGTAATCGATTGGATTCAATCTTTTAATGTGGTTCAGCCCAAGTGTTTTGTTGCCCAATCCAGTTCTTACTATCTATCCTAAATTCTATCAGAGCCAATTTTAGCACACCTCGTTTGTCAAGGTGTCCGTCTAGACGTTCAAGGGAATGTGAGTTCATTTGCAAGTGGTCAACCAGTTAGATTCAAAATGATCCGGTTCTCCACTTGAGGGGAGTGTTAAAGTGCATCCTACATCGGAAGTTCAAGGGTAAAAATAATCTGGTATATAAGTTTTTGAGTTAAACTAGCTAATCGATTGGATTCAATCTTTTAATTTAGTTCAACTCAAGTTTCTTATTGCGCAATCCAATGATCCATACCCCATGCTAAATTCTAACTCTATATATGAAGTGCCTTGGTGGATGTCGTGCAGTTGATAAGGTAAATACTGTAAATAGTGACTAGAGGTAAGATGCGAGTAAATTGGACAAGTGTACTGAAAGGTAATTACTCCGTATGTAAGTATAGAGAGCATGTGGAAGGTGCAAGCTCCCAATCAAAGTAGGGCGTGGATGGGGCTCATGCTTTTATATGAAGTGCCAGTAGGTACAAACAATGCATCCATCTTTCACAATCTCGCTGTATCTATATAACCAGTTCAGGTAGAGTTAAAGCTCAGCTTAATCTATCTCAGTTTCTAAGTTTCTTTTGTACAATCGTTTAAACTTCGAAATTCGGTGTTTTCTTGCTCTTTTCAGGCAATTGTGCTTAGTTTTTCGCGATTGAGCTGACAAAAAATAAGAACGGAAGCTTGGATTTTTAGGGTTTTCAGGAAATGGAGAAGTACGAGCTTGTGAAGGACATTGGGGCTGGAAACTTTGGCGTGGCCAGGCTCATGAGGAACAAGGAGACGAAGGAGCTTGTGGCTATGAAGTACATCGAAAGAGGCCGCAAGGTTTGCTTTGGCTCTCATCTCTGTATAAGCAATTGTTTCTGCAAATTGTGGTATCCAGTCTCCCTTTGAAATTATTGCTATATGTTGGAGTATATAATATTTCATGGGCCTTGAAGTACAAAGCTTGAACTTTTGGTTGAACCGATTCTTTGGAATGGTTATAAGAGCTTTATTGATCTAGAGGTCACGAGTTCATCGGAAAAAAATGAATGTTCATGTGCAAGGTTTAAGTAAAAATCTTGCAAGGTTTGAATTTTTGCTTGAGTTGGTCCTTTGATTCTATATATCCTTGTGTATTTACAGATATGTAAATGATAAGCCGTCAAACTGACATAAATGTAACCAATCATAAGTCAGAAATGAACTGTCCAAAACTAATCCAACCATTTATGGTTGGTTCAGTGTTCATTTTTGGACTCTTGGGTTTAGCGTTTGAAAACAGACCGAACCAACCGAAATTGATTAAATTCGACTAGAATTAACTAATTTGAAACAGACTCAAGTTATTATATGTGGCTTTTCATTCAACAATTTTCAAAAGGTGAAATTGAACCGATCAAACCAACAGCAATTAATTATTATTTCACAATGATCTGGTACATCGTGATGTCTATTATTCATAGGGCAATTTTGTTTCCTAAATTTCAAAAGTTGGGGCTAGATTGTTTCACTACGTCATTCAATTCAATGTAGATTGACGAGAATGTGGCACGGGAGATCATAAACCACAGATCACTAAGACACCCAAACATTATTCGGTTCAAGGAGGTAAAGAATGTCATGGATATAGCTTAGTTCTTGCTTGCTAATGGAGTACCTTTTCCCTTTTTTTGTAAATCTTAAAATAGTTAGTCACTTTTCTTGTATACAGGTGGTACTTACTCCAACTCATCTGGCTATCGTCATGGAGTATGCTGCTGGTGGAGAGCTGTTTGAGCGAATCTGCAATGCTGGAAGGTTCAGTGAAGATGAGGTATCTTTACTATTTTATGGCTCAAAGTCATTCTTCATTACCTTTTAAGTTACAAGTTACAATTATTTTTTACTGAAAGCAACCATTTAATTTTTTTTTTCATATTCATCTTTTACTCATATGTGTCTCTTTTCGCATTTACTTAGGCTAGATACTTCTTCCAGCAGCTCATTTCAGGTGTAAGCTATTGCCACTCTATGGTACGTTAATTACAAAATTTTTAATTTTGTTGCTATATTGATGCTTATGAGTTATGAGTATCTTACATTGGATTCCTATTGCGATTGAGTATTATATATATGTGCGAGGTAAATCACATCTCTTTTCGAAATGTCAACTTCTTGTTGAACCGTTGGTGAACCTCACCTATTGATTATTCTTTTTGGGTGAGTGAGATATGCCCAATTTAACATGACTCTGTAGTAGCGTTTGGTCTTATGATGGTATTTGGAGTGGCCGCCCATTCAATTGTTTGAGACAGCTTCTTTGGCAACTACTTGGACCCATTTGTCCACCCATGCATTGTATACCACATTGGCTGTTTATTTGTTTTTAGTATTTAAGTGTGAGGTCACTCTCACCTCTTGATGATCTTTTACGGTGAGTTGTGCCCAAATTTAAAATTTCCACATTTTCCTTTTGTCTTCAGCAAATATGCCATAGAGATCTAAAGCTGGAGAATACCCTCCTGGATGGTCGTCCTGCACCGCGCCTAAAGATATGCGATTTTGGCTACTCTAAGGTATGCATAATTCATGGTGTTGTACTTGATAGTTGATACATGCACAAGATCATTCATTATGCTCACCCCATCCCTCAATCCAATCCAATCAGTCGTCCCTGTTGCACTCAAGGCCAAAATCAACTGTGGGGACTCCAGCTTATATTGCACCTGAGGTACTATCCCGGAAGGAGTATGATGGCAAGGTATGCAACTCTTGCGTCCATATGATCTGATACCAATCATTTCTTTTCAGAACTTTCCCAATCATTTCCAGATGTTGATCGCAGATAGTATTTGAGGATTACATTCTGTAAATTTTAATTTTGAGATCTGCTTTTGATTGACCAAATATGTTCCTTTTTTTAAATACTTTTTCTTAGACAAAATTTGTGAAGTGGGATTTTCTTTTAATTTTGGGTCGACTTTCTTCAGCTGGCAGATGTATGGTCATGTGGAGTCACACTTTATGTGATGCTGGTTGGTGCTTACCCCTTCGAAGACCAGGCTGATCCCAAGAACNAAAAAAACCCAAAGAGCTCATTTGGTACTAAGTATTGGAATGACTAACTTTCTTTTGTTTTGGGTTGTTTGTGCAGCGTATAATGTCTGTGCAGTACAAGGTTCCGGACTATGTCCACATATCACAGGATTGCAGGCATATTCTCTCCCGCATATTTGTTGCCAATCCATCAAGGGTGCACCCTCTTTCTTGATCTCCATTTACTCTTCATAAACTTCCCTGAGCTTTTTATTCAGCTAGTTTTTGTTGTATGATTGAAGCCATCAGGCCAATAATTTGACATGCAAATTTTTGATAGAACTTCATTTTAAAAAGGTTGTTTGCCCAAAATTTTCAAAACAGCCTTTTTTTTAGAAAGTTCCATGATTTGCTTTTGATTATTTACTTACTCTGCCATTAATTTATGACTCACTTTGACCGAACATGAGCATTAAGAAAGTGAAAACTGTACTTGAGATTTATGGAGAAGATTGATAAAATTATGAACCACATTTTCTTTCTTTAAAGGCAATGAGAGTATAATTTAGGGAGTGACGAAGAAGGAAAGTGTAACCTTAATTTTGGGGCGGAGAGTATTATACTACATCCCTAGAGTCTTCCATATAATACGGATCGGAAAGTTCATGCCAATACTCCCCGAAATAAGAGTTTTTTCATGAATACTGCAAGATTATATTATTATCAACACTCCCAAACATCACTATTTTACAATAATATTCCAAGGGAAATATGTGATCTTGGAATATTATTGTAAAAATATTGAATTTTTGGGAACATTTGTGATAATTACACAATTTTGGAGTCTTCGTCGTATTGAGATGAATTTTTCGGAACGTATTTCACTATTACATTTATTTATGCTTTTGCCATGAAGCAATAGTTTTCCCCCCTTTCTGATTGCTATTTTGTTTCTCTCACAGAGGATAACAATCAAGGAGATCAAGTCCCACCCGTGGTTCTTGAAGAACTTACCAAGGGAATTAACCGAAGTGGTTCAAGCAGCATATTACAAGAAAGAGAACCCAACCTTCTCCGTTCAAACTGTGGAGGAGATAATGAAAATTGTGGACGAAGCCAAGAGCTCCCCACCAGCTTCGTGCTCCATTGGTGGCTTTGGCTGGGGAGGAAAGGGAGAAGAAGAAGAAGAAGAAGAGAAAGAAGCAGATGGCGGCGATGAAGAGGAAGAAGATGAATATGAAAAGCAAGTGAAGCAAGCACACGAAAGTGGCGAATTTAACGTGTAGTAAAGTCAAAAGACGCCATTTATCTGCTTGCGGCATTGTCTGGTCAGTAATCTTGAAACCAGACTTATTGTGTATGTGTAAATTTGTTTTGATTTGAGGTATTTAAAGTTTGTGAAATTTGTAGGGTAAAGCCAATAAGGCTTGTGAATTTAAAATGCATTTGACAAATGGGGAGTGCTTGTACAATGCCATGTCTTTGTAAATTGCTGTCATTGAGATCATATTTAGATATTCTATCTTGAATATTTTTTCCTTTCGTATTCAATTGTGTCCCTCTTTGTGCTCTTATTTTGTTTGGTCTTACTATGTTTAATTTGTGTTTCGAGTGTGTTTGTGCTCTTATAACGTCTTTGTGCACACACTATTATCTTAATTTAAGGCTTGAATAAATAAAAGTTTTCGTGACTTTTGAATAGTGAAGAATGTAATTCTTTTTTAGACGGAGGGGCATATTAATCTTTAATATAATGTTCCTTATAAGTTTAGGGTGTTGTTATATCCCCTCCCATTTTTGCTAAATCCACTCAACTTATAATATTTAATTTTGCCCTTAAAACTACAATAGAAGAAATTTAGATGATGCCAATCATTTAAGGACAAAATTGTCCATTTACAATAAAAGAGGTGGATATAACAAAAAATAGAGATGAATTTAGCAACACCCATAAGTTTAGTCTTCTCATTTTTCATATAAATGTGTGCTAGGAGAAAAAAATACCCCCTTCATTATAATATTTCATCAACACACCTTATCCCCTTTTTAGTAAGGATATTTTGGATAAATATATTGCATAGTCGATCTCCCTTAGAAATGAGAGAAAAACAAAATAAGAAGATTAAATTTGGATGGAGGGAGTTATTTTTAATGTATTAGGTTATTTATTAAATTTTTTTTGTAAAGTGATTTAAATGAAAGATGAGTCATTTGAAGATTTTATAAAACAGTAATATTACTTTATAAATAAATTGATCAAAATGGGAAAGATAAAAAATGAGTTAAAAATAAGTTAGGCTTATTTTTTGACTTATAGTGATTTATAAGTATTAAAAAACACATCATTAATTCATATATATGTGTGTGTGTACACAACACACACTTTGTATAACTTAAAAGACAACTTATAAACACAAAAAACATGCACTTAATTTAAACAAACAACAAATATCTATTTTGTTCTAATTTTTCTTTCCAGCCAAACACTGAGATATGATATTAAAAAAGAGTTGTGATAGGATAACTCAAAAATTTCAGGTTTCTATTGATCACATGCTTTGTATAGACATATATAAACAATAACTATCGGTGCATAGACATATATAAACAATAAAAAAAATTGTGATAGGATAACTCAAAAATTTTATATATGTGTCTCTAAAAAACATGTTGTGATATCAAATTTTAGAATTTTTCTACTTTTTCCATTATTTACCAAACACTTATTCTTTCATTTTTTTTCACTTTCACCAAAATATTTCTACTTTCTATTGAAAATCTATTTTTATCCTTATTGTTTCGTACCTTACTTATGACATTATACATTTTTACTAATAATTTATATTCCGTATATTACATCAAAGGAAAAATTAGAAAGTCAAATACAATTTAATCATTTTTTATTTTGATCATTAATCAAATTAATAAGTGTTTTGACAAAGAGTAGTTTTTTATTTGAAAACCTAGATTAGGTTTTTTAGAATTGTAGTAAACCACATCGTGTTCGCACCAAATTTCTGCAAAGGTCGTTGAACCCTAAGCGCGCTGCCGGAATCGACAAAAGCGTCCAGGTTCATCCCCCCTTCACATCTGCCCGCATTATCGTCTTCCTCAACGATTCTCCCTTTCCCTATCCGTCATCAGTCCCATACACTGTACTTTTTATATGTAATTATTGTTATCTCCGCTCTCTTCTTTGGATACTTCGGTTGCGCCGATGGTGTCGTACTTCTTCCCGGTGAGATTCGGAAGCCGCTGCTGCTCCGGCGGATGCCGATGTTGTTGCCGCCGCTGTCTCTGTTGAAACACATTGGAGCTTGAGCGGTGAGATCGAGTGAGTGTTTGTAGTTTTGGTTTATTTGGCCTGATTCGTATGGATTTTACTCAATCGCAGTCGAGTAATTTGTCGTTAGGGTTCTCGTCCCACTCGTCGACTCCTGCTCCGGCGAAGCGCAGCCAATCGGCGGAGGACTCGATCTGTTTTCAGATTGATTCGAAGTTTGGAGACCATTCCAATCCTCTTCCCTCTGTGCCGCTTCAATTGATGGAGCAGCAGACGATGGAGGTGAAGGAGAAGGACGGTGGAGGGAGTGGGGATGAGGGTGAGATTCGGATTTTGGGGCATTCCATGTGTTTGAAGCGGAAGAGGGACACTGATTCGGCGTCTCCTTCATCTAATGGCGGTTTAAGGGTTCCAATCTCAAGCGAACAGCAACAAAGCATCGAATCACGAAGGAATTCTGTCAGTGCTTGGGGGAAACAGAGCCTTCGATTAGCTGATCCAGATTTGTTCCAGATAATGGAGAACGAAAAACAGCGGCAGTGCAAGGGGATTGAATTGATTGCTTCTGAGAATTTTGTTTGCAAGGCAGTAATGGAAGCATTAGGAAGCCACTTGACAAATAAATACTCTGAAGGAATGCCAGGAGCAAGGTATTATGGTGGGAATCAATTCATTGATGAGATTGAGACACTCTGTTGTGATCGTGCTCTGGTTGCTTTTGGACTTGATCCTGAGAATTGGGGTGTGAATGTTCAGCCTTATTTATGTACATCTGCAAATTTTGCTGTATATACAGGTCTGTTATTGCCTGGTGATCGTATAATGGGGTTGGATACACCTTCAGGTGGGAACACAAGTCACGGGTACTATCTTCCGAATGGGAGGAAAGTTTCAGGGGCATCTATTTTCTTTGAAAGTTTTCCTTATAAGGTGAATCCACATACTGGATATGTGGATTACAATAAGCTTGAGGAAAGGGCTCTTGATTTTCGCCCAAAGATACTTATATGCGGTGGGAGTTCTTATCCCCGAGAGTGGGATTATGCAAGATTTAGACAGATTGCAGACAAGTGTGGAGCAGTATTGTTGTGTGATATGGCTCAAATCAGTGGTCTCGTTGCTGCTAAGGTGGGTTGTTTTGTCTCCATATAAATATATACTCCGTAATACCTTCTAAAATTGTTTTAATTCATTAAACATTTCAAATATCATTATTTCTGTTATATTAATATGCGGACTCTTTTACATAGCTGTAGTTGGGAAGATGATTTTTGTTTTTGAAAATCATTTAATAGCTTTTTGTCACTGCCATTGTTTTGAGAGGCGAGAGGCAGGGGAGAGGGCCTTTTTTAAGGCGAAAGGCGGGCGGCCAAAAGGCAAACTTGGGGCATACCCTCACATACATAAAATATATAGTGCACTGCAATTAATAGTCAATCCCAAGCAAGGCATACATGTTAAACTAGAGTAGTTACTACATATGTTTCTAAAAAAATGAGTATTTAATACATAGAAATGCATTAAAAAAATGCCAGCTAATTTTTTAAAAGGCCCATTGCCAGTAAGGTGAGAAAGGCGAACAACTCGGGCAAGAAAAGCGAGCGACTCAGGTGGACAGCGCCCCGCCCGAAGCCCGAACATCTACAGTGAGTAGAATGTTGCCCGGATGCATGAGGCGCATTAGGCGAGGGAGACGCTCACCTTTCAAAACTATGGTCACTGCTATTTTGAATCAAAAGCGTCTTTTGGAGCAAATCAATATGGTCACAGTCTTATGTTGCCCCATTTTCCCAAAACATATTTTAAGAAACAAGAAGGTTGCAAAGTTATACATATATCACAATAATATCAATTGATCAAGTATACCATTAGTTAATGGGATTTACCTTCTCTTTTCATGTTTCCTAATGTATTCCATATTTATTCTCGTGATAAATAACAACAAGAGGCCCAATAAATCCCACAGAGTGGGGGTCTCTGTGTATGTAGATTGGAAAGTAGACAGGCTATTTCCAAGTGACCTGGTTCAAATGTGATCCATTTTTATTTTTGAATGGTATAATTGTTAAAAAATGGTGTATGAATTTATTAAATGGTGAAATGGACAGTTCAAATTTAAAAAGGACCAATCAGAACTCAAAAAGTGGACAAATAGATATGACCTAAAGGAGCAGGATATGTTATTAGCTTCTTGGTATTGCGTTTTTTTGAACTATGTGATGGGTGAAATATGTTCTGTTCTCAATTGATTACTTGTATTACTAAAAAAGTTACGGAGTAAAAATTAGTGTTTTAGATTGTTTAATTTTTGCTTTGGCTGGTTATGTGTATGCAGGTTTGTGAGAGCCCTTTTGATTATTGTGATATAGTTACAGCTACAACCCACAAGAGTCTTCGAGGTCCAAGAGGAGGCATTATCTTTTACAGGAAGGGTGCAAAACCAAGGAAGAAGGGCACATGTTTGAATCAAGTTGATGGGTGTGAAAAGTATGATTTTGAGGAGAAAATAAATTTTGCGGTTTTCCCAGCATTGCAAGGAGGTCCACACAACAACCACATTGCCGCCCTTGCCCTAGCATTGAAACAAGTAGCTACTCCTGAATACAAGATTTACATGGAGCAAGTGAAGAAGAATGCTCAAGCCCTAGGAAATGCGCTGTTGAAAAGAAATTGTAGATTGGTCACTGGTGGGACCGACAATCATCTGATAATTTGGGATCTAAGGAATCTTGGTTTAATAGGTTTGACACAAACGAACTTCCTAATCTTTTTTCCATACCACGTTGCTTTGATTAATGCGCTATCAGTTACATTATTTATATTATTTTCGACTGTCCTAAAAATCGCAGGCTCAAAAAATAATTTTTTTTTAAAAAAAGTGTTCCCTAATGTTTTGACAGACTTGGCTAGTTTTCATGTCTTGACAAGTCTTATACACAAACTTCTGATCTTTTTTGACTTTTTCCATACCATGTTACTTTGATTACATCGCCATCTGTTACATTATTTAAATCAACATTCATCTGTCCAAAAAATCGTGGGCTCAAAAAATAAAGAAAATTTCCTAAAAAAGTAGCCCCTAATGTTTTGACTTTTGACAGACTTGGCTAGTTTTCATGGTTTAACAAAAGAGTCTTATACGGAGTATATGTTAATACCCCCATAGTAGGATAGATTTGATCACCTTGCCAAACAAAGAACAAAAAATTAGGCTCCCTTCGGCAAGCATAAATTTCATATGTTTCAGCCATTTCACATTAGCGAAATACGATTTACTGAACGGGCCAATAGAAAAAGTATTAATGACTTGTCAGCATACTATTTTCTTTGGACTGAGGTAGAATCGAAGATTCATCAATAAGACATCCAAATCTTTCTTCTTGTCCTAATTCACTGTGATCCTAAAAATGTAATCAAGAATTGTGTGTATGTTTTAACAACGGGTAAAAGTTAGCATTGTAAACTGATACCCTCTATTGTTTGTTGTTGTGTTTTTCAGTTAAGAACTACGAGAAGATATGTGAACTGTGTCACATCACTCTCAACAAAGTCATGCTCTTTGATGACAATGGAACTGTTACGCCCGGGGGCGTGAGAATAGGTAAGCCAAATTCCTTCGTCACTGTTTCCAGGTTCCAAACAAACCCCTAGACGTTCTCGGTCCCCCAACAAAGGGATTATATATAAATATATTTTTTGCCCTGTGGTTGCAGGAACAGCAGCAATGACAACAAGAGGGTGTTTGGAGTCAGATTTCGAGACAATAGCCGATATCCTGCTGAAAGCTGCACAGATAGCAATCTGTGTACAGAGAGAACACGGCAAGCTCTCCAAGGCTTTCCTCAAGGGAACGGAGAACAACAAAGACGTCACAGAGCTTCGTGCACAGGTTGAGTGTTTTGCCTCCCAATTTGCCATGCCCGGCTTTGATATTTGATGATTCCACGGAATTTCCAACTTTGGGTATATATACATTTATATATAAAAGGTTAAGGTGTCCCTAGTAGTGTAAATGCAAGTTAATTTACTAGGAAAAGGAAGTGAAAGGAAGGAGGCTTTGGCTTCTTCATGTTCATCATGGTCAGAGTCATTTTGTAGAGAGCATTTTTGGCAGCCATGCTGCCATTGTTACTCTGTTTTTTTTTTTTGTTTTTTGCTTCTTCTGTACTTGAGATGTCTTCTTGTATATCAGCTTGGATTCTGTTATACCATTTGAGCATACTGTTTTTGAGGAGCTGAAAAATAATTCTATTTATGTATTCTTCCTTTTCATTGCTACTTATTTGTTGTATTTTGGTATGGTAGTGTGTGTGTTTATTGAGGGTATTTTTTGTCTCAAATTTGACGGGTAAAGGATTAAAAACAATAGTTCCCAGATTACACCTGAACCAAGTTTGGGCGTCCCAGGATGATCTCAAGTTAGCTTTCATTTTTTTCTCAAAAAAAGATTGTGAATAAAATAATTAATTCTATGTCTGAAAAGTGGGGCAAACTTGAATATGCAAGAGAAAGGGAACAACATCATTGTTTGTTAAAAAAGGGATGATTCTCAATCCTCAGGAGTCCTTTCCAACCTGACCGAAGAGCAAGGTTCTCTAGACACGGCTAATGGTGCCACTGTGTTTTTGGAACACTTTTGGAGCACTAAACGAAAAATTGATGATTCTTATCTCTTATTTTTAACCCACTTTTGGAGACACTGGAAATTTTCATGTAGTTTTTTGATATGTAGATTTTTTTTTATTTCTGTTTCACATAAAATAAATTGAAAAACCTTGATATTTTACTTCGGTAATACAAGTGTGACAAATATTTATGAACGGAAAGAGTACATTTTTATCATAGTCTATTTTCCGCCCACACTAATTAATGATTGTGGGTAAAACAAAGTATTGTGTTGATCGGTTTGTAGCACAAGTCCATTTGCTCGTGGCTTTGGTTTCTCGATCAATCGATTGCCAGTCTTATGCCACGTGTGCAATAGCACAGGACACGTGTGCACAGCTCCTGCAATTTCAAAAAGAAAAGAAGAAACGAAGAAGAAGAAGAAAAGAACCCTCCAGCAGCACCGGTACGTAGGCTTCCTTCTTCACTTCATATATATATATAAATTTATCTTTAATAGCTTCCAAATTATTTTATTTTCCTTCAAAAAAAATAAAATTTTATTCGGCGGAGAATTGAAATAAATGGAGAAGGAAGAAACGAGGACAGTAAGCAGAAGGAAGACGAGGGAGATGGGCCCACGGGCCCTGGGAGTAGGGATCCTCTGCTTCGCACTCCTCATGTTAATCACTCCCAGAATCCCTCAGCCTCAGAAGTATCATGACTATGCTGATAAACGCCGTTTCTTTGGTACTCCAAATCTCCCTTTATCTACAAATCCTTGTTCCAGTTTCACTCATAGAGAGTTCGATTGGTACCCAGAATTGAAATTGAATTCTCGATTTCCATTTCATTTTTTGCATTACTAATTCTAAATTAACAAATTTTTGTACTACCAAATACTACTTCCGTTTCTCAAAAAAGTTCCTCTTTTGACTTTGGGGGAAAATAAGAAAGTGTTAAATTATAGTTGACTTTCCAATTTTGCCCTTGATGTGATGGGTAAAAGTAAGATGTGATAGTTTAGTTGTTAGTGAAAAAGTATGATGTGATGGGTAGGGTATGAAAAAGTAGGGGTAAAAGTGGTTTTTTAATAGAAAGATGAAGTATTTTAAGAAAAACAAAAAAAATGAAAGAAGAATGGTTTTAAGAAACGGAGGGAGTAATAGAATTGGAATTAAAATCTCTAATTCCAATTTCATGATTCGAATTCTGTTTCCCAAAAGGAGTCTCAATTTAAATAACTTGTGTAAAGTAAACAAGTTTTTTGTTTTGATAGAATTTTTTTAGAGAACATACAAGAAGAGTATTACTCCTACTTGACATTTATTCATTTCTCTTTACGGAAGGAAAAACAACCGTGAAAATTAATACTCCCTCCGTCCCGCTCTATTCGTCCACTTTTGACTTTTGGAACTGTTCATCTAAGCACTTTGACTCATCAAATTCTCTCAATGTGTAAGCCTAAATATAGTCATGTGTGATCTTGTTTGATTTGTCTTAACATATAGATTATTAATATATATTTCTATAATTTTTTAATATACAAATTCCAAGATAAAATGGATTAAAGAAGTGTATTGGATGGTGTGTAAAAATGAAAGTGGACAAATACTCTGGGACGGAGGTAGTATAAGACGAATAAAAAGAGGATGAGAACTCTAATTAATTATTTAGTCTTTCATTAATTAATTTGGTGCAAATTTAATTTATTTATAGTGTTTTCCTAAATTTTAAGTAGAGTATCACTGGGGTGCATTTATATACGGAGTATGACCAAAACTAATTTTGTTTTGTAGGGATACCCTATACACTAAATGTGATTTCAAATTTCCCATTCTTAGCAATTGGATTGGCAGGCCTTGCACTATGCTACTACAAAGGGAGTTATTTCAAGATATGGTGCGTGATTTTATTTACAATATATATAGATCTTCATTATTAAAAAAGAATAAAATTCCTTCAAAAAAAATTGCGAAATACATAGACGAATTGAGTTTTTTAAAGGAAAAATTACCCAAAATAATCTCAACTTTACCTGGTCTTTCAAAAATAATCCCACCTTTCACTGTGATGCATAATAATCTCAACTTTACTGAAATTTGCCAGTTTTGGGTCGCCGTTAAGTTTCTAACGGAGGGTTAACGGAAATGCCCGTTTTAGGTAACAAAATGAAAGTTGGGATTAACGGAAATGCCAATTATTTGATAATAGTTCCTCCATCTTCAAAAAGATATTAACAATATAACTTTACAGAGTTTAAAGCATATTGGGGAAAGTATTTGACATAATTGCACATTTCAATAATGTTACTTGAAATATATACTTCCTATATTGTTGCGCATTTTAGGTCATTGATATGATACACTTTGACGGAAAAAGTTAATGGAATGATGAGTTGAAAATTCTTCCGTTATGTTATTTGTCCAAAATAATCCCACGTTTTGTGAAGCCGTGAAAAATAATTTCATCTTCAATTGAATTGCGTATAATAATAATCCCTTTTCACTTCATTTTTTTAAAGTTTTTGTCCCGGTCAATTGTTATTGGCATCGGTTTTTTCTAAACAATGACCAATTATTTTACCAATTTTGTGAAAAAATGGCCAATTGCATCGTTTATTTTACCACCGATGTAATTGCACTGAAGCAATTGCATCACAATATTTGCATCGGTACAAAACCGTTGCAATATTTGGCGATATAAAATATACTGATAGTTTGATACAACGGTAATAAGTACGTGTTTGGTGTGCATGTCTTAAATTACAAACAAAAGCTTGCATGGGGAGGTATTTGGATGGGCATGTTTCTACATTGGCATTGCAGGAGTAACATTTGGATCATCCTACTATCATCTCAACCCTAATGATGCCACCCTTGTGTGGGACCGCCTTCCCGTAAGTATGTAGTGTTGATTACCTTGGGATCAATAATACTCCCTCCGTTCCACAAAACTCTTCTCCTTTCGTTTTTTTGAATTCCCTAAAACACTTCCACTTTCTATTAAAAAACCACTTTTACCCTTACTTTTTCATACCCTACCCTTACTTTTTCATACCCTATCTATCACATCATACTTTTTCTCTAATAACCACACTATCATATCTTACTTTTACCCATCACATCAGGGGCAAAATTGGAAACTCAACTAAAATTACACTTTCCTTATTTTTGTCCAAAGTCAAAAGTGGAAGGATTTAAAGAAACGGAAGGAGTATATACTAACATATATATTCCATCTGTCTCTAAATAATCTTTACATTTATTTCTCCGGTAAATAAATTTATTTTTATTACTTATTTTTCTTCGTTGCAGATGGCAGTTGCCATGGCGGGTATCTTGACAATATTTGTGATTGAAAGAGTGGATGAGAAGAAGGGAGTCTTGTCTCTTATTCCCTTCCTTTTGTGTGGTGTTGGTAGTGTTTTTTATTGGAGGTAATTCTTATCCACCTATCTAAGTTCTAACCTTTTTCTTTTGATGATAAAATTTAGAATAGTGTAATGTTGCTTTAACTAGGTTATAGCACACTTTGAGTCAAAGAACTTCATAAAACTAAATCCAATTTAATAGATCGATGATTATCTAATGCAACTCGATGTCTTCTTAATTAATTGATTATTTTCTCTTGAAATTTTGATGTGAGATCATGAACGCTAAATCATACCAAGGGTATATACAAAATTATTTACATTTTTGGTTGCAAGATACACGGGCGATCTCCGACCGTATGCCGTGGTGGAGACGGTTCCGGCCATAGTAGTGGTCCTAATGGCTATATTGATACCTCCAAGGTATACTCATTCAACATATTGGTTATGGGCAGCAGGTATATATAGTTGTTTTTCTACTTTATTTTCTTTTAAAGTTGAGTTTTCAAATATAGTTAGATGATTTTATTAAACCATTGGGATTATACTAAGAGTAATAATATTTTTTCATAATAAGTTGATTTTTTTCTTTATTGTGTCTCAATTAACCACTACCCAAATTGCAATAATGAAATGATGATAGGATGTTTTCAAATGGCGAGAATACATGAAATAGCGGACCGGCCAACATACTTCTTGACCGGTTACACTGTGAGCGGCCACACGCTAAAGCATGCATTCATTGCTGCGCTCGCCACCATCTTGACTCTTATGCTTGCACTAAGGGACATTCAAACTCAAAGGTATCATATTTATGACTATATATGTGTGGTCTATGGGTAACTTTCAATTCACAGGGACATTGGTTATACAATATTCACATAGACATTATTGATCACGTGTGCATCAAATGTTCTCTCGTGGAGACTAGCTATGTATCATTCAATTCATATATGAAAACGAACGCCGCATGATCTTGACTCTAATATCACTTGTAAAATCTCTAGTGCTAATAACTTTCTTAATATTAATACTTCTTTCATCCCGGAATATTTATTCACTTTTGACTTTTTTTAGTCAAAATCAGTAAACTTTGACTCCAAATTAAATAAAAATGATATTAAATATTGATACAAAAATAGTTTTATTAGATTTATTATATTAATTAAATATTTTTAAAATACTAATTTATCTATTATAGAGACCAAATTAATTAGTAATATTGTTTATTGCTAATAGTATTTCATTAAACAACTTGGTTTCCATAATAATGTGAATTAATGTCATGGAATATAATGACCTATGGTATTACGATGTCTCATTCGAAAAATTGACAATCGACATTTAGTTGATTTTAAAGTCAGTATTGGTTTTCAAAGTCAACTAAGTTTCGTAGGGTGCAATTGAAGGAATGATGGGAGGGGTGGGGGGAGGGGGTTACTAGGGTTAAAAAGCATATAAACTGTTAATTTTTAAAACGGGCACGGTAAGTATCACAATTAAAGTTCAAGTCATAGTATAACATTGAGGTTTAATGTCCCCTAAATATATATCACTCCTAATAAGAATAAAAAATTTGCTTTCTTTGACAAATTATTCTCTCCTAAATATATATCACTCCTAATAAGAATAAAAAATTTGCTTTCTTTGACAAATTATTCTCTCCGTCCTGAATTAATCGTTATTATTTTCTTTTTAGACCGCAAATTAATCTTCCTATTTTTTTTGATAACTTTTTTATGATTCATCTTTAGTATTAATCATATCATTTCACTTTTTTAAAGCTCGTGCAAAGTTAAACTAAGAGGATTTATTTTGAAACGGATGATATAATACATTATCTTATTAGTCATTATCATTTTAAATTTTTCTATAATTTTTAGTTCTAAGCATAAATTTTTGATTGATATGCCAAACAGGATAAGTTTGCTGCAGAGATGGAGCGCATCTTGGAGGAAAGTGAAAGAGAATGGCGCTAAAGTGACTTAGATTTATAGAAAAAAAGACATTATATATGGTTTATCTTTTTAGTTGATGAATGTAATAGTGCTTAGTTGGAAAAAAGGTAAATTGCTAATGACAATGTGTGCATGTGTTCATGTATGAACTTTGGTTTTCAAAAGACTTTTACAAAGAAGCATATCATATATGTATATATAGTCCATTATGTTGTGAAATTGTTGATTAAAATAATTCATTACTCCGTAACTGAAATCAAATGAAAAAAAAGTGAGTTTTATTCGACCCAAAAAGACTCATAATTATTATCCACAAATTAAATTGATTTTACTTTCTTAATTACTATTCGCACCTCAAAATAGTTTTACTTTCTATATACATTTTTATTGATAATAAAATAAATTACTTTCTGATCATTTCTTGTAGAATTTTGATGCAATTTAAACTCTCCCTTTCTTTTCTAGAAAAAATCTTATTTTGACTAATGAGTGTGTTTTTATAGTTGATTTTCTAATTTTTTTCGTGATAGGTAAAAGTAAGAAGTGATAAGTAGATTATTTGTAAAAAAGTACATGTTAATATGAGGGCAAAAGTAGTTCTTTACTCTCCCGTCTCTAAAAGATTCCTACAATTTAATATTTTTTGATTAAAATTGTGGCACTCTTTGACCACAAATTAAATATAATTTAAAATAATTAAATATTATAAAAATTGATATTTTAAAATTTTAATTTAAAATAAATCTAATTTTATTAAATTTTCATTATAACTAAATGTATTTTTTTTGAAATTCACGATCAAAGGGTGACACAATTTGACCATCAAATTATGATAATCTTTTAGGAATGGATGAAATAATAGAAAGTAGAAGTTTTTTAGTATAAGGGAAAAGAAATACTCCTTAAAAGAGCAATATTTTGAAAATTTGGGGGAATATTCCTCATGTCCTAAAATGATTTTCCAAGTTCAGTTTATGAGTTTAACTAAAATTATTCTCAATTTAATTTATCTAATTTTAGAAAAAGTGGACAAGGAGTGTGAAACGGAAAAGGTATTAAATCAAATTAAAAATAATTTTAATATATATTTTAAACCAATATTTGAACGGTGTACTTTGGGTAATGGAGTGTGTTCAACCGTGTTGGGCTGGATCGGTAACTAATACAAATAACAAATACCGTAGTACTCCGTATCCAATATTTATTTGATGTATCTCCATTTACTTGGCCTATAAAATTGGAATAACTTTCTTTACTATAATCGTATTTAGAGGGTAACTAAGGAACTAATTTCTATTTAAAAAAATGAAGTAATCTCTTAACAATTTTGCTCTGCCTTGTTCTTTTAATTTGTAACTTGTAAGTGATCTCTTCTTGAAAAAAAGTTAAAAGTTTTCAAATGCACCACAAATTTCATGACATGTTTCGTGAGCTTAGAAGTAAAGTTAAGAACTGATTCCTAATTTTTTAGCATTTAACACATTAATTAAAAAATAATGCCAAACATTTTAAAATCAAGATAAAAGTAACATTTAACTTTCATAAAACTTCAACACTATAATTTAAAAAATAGGCAAATTCTTTCGTGAATTTAAGATTAATGCTCATTTTGTGGATCTTAAGTAACATAAAAGAAGTAAATGTTTGTAAAAAAGAAACATCCACATAGAAGATCATAAAAAATATGAAAAGTCCAGATTTTAAACGTGAATATTGAGACTATGTAAGCATCACTTTAAAAAAATAATGCTAACACATCTATTCGAATTATACTATCTTAACCGTTCTAAACCAGTATCATTTTAGACTCGAATTAAGAATTTTAAGTCTATCTGAATCATAATTAAACCAAACAAAAGTTATGTTTGAGAATAACGTTAGAGATTATCGTTAGTGTTTTAGATACTTTTTCAAAGGGGTAGATAACTTTAAAAATGTTAACGCTAACCGTTACAGTTGATATCATTTTCAAAATGTTAAAGCTATTCTCAAACAGGTCCAAAAAAATATTAGAGAATTAGAAAGCCCCCAATTTTGGCGGCCGGCGGCGGTCTACTTAAACCGCCGTTGTGCTTCCGGCTTCTCAATCCTAATCGGGTTTCTACTGGTCTCTGGTTTTCTCTCTAACCGCATCGCCATTTTTTAATTCTTCCATTGCTAAGAAAAAGGGAAGCAAACGCAAGGTAAAGGAAGATGAGGAGAAGGACGATCGCTATATGGGGAGTCGCGATTCTGTGCTTCGTGGTGCTCATGATTGCCACTCCAACCATCTCTCAGTCTCAAGAGTACCACGACTTCGCTGATCAGCGCAATTTCTTTGGTTAATTTCAGTATTTTGCTCTCTCTCTCTCTCTCTCTGATCCTACTATGCGTATGTTTAGCTGTATATATAATATTTCTCTGCTTCCTTTGTGTTTTGGATTGGAATTATGATGTGCGCTTTGGTCGAATTCATGGACTTTAGGGGTCTGGTGTTAACTAGAGAAGGAAATAACTGATGAATTAGGGTTTTGGATTTAGGGATGTGAACATAGGAAATGAAGTTGTTGGATGGTGTAAATTGTGGATTAACTGTTGCAGTCTCCTGATTTGAGATTCATTTTTGTTTTTTTTGATGTTTCAGGATTCTGTACAGTTCTAATTTTGTGGTTATTTTGTAGGGATACCCAATGCCTTGAATGTGATTTCAAATTTCCCCTTCTTAGTCATTGGATTGATTGGGCTTGTACTCTGTTATTATAGGAACTATTTCAAACTGAGGTGAAACATATTTTTCAGAAATTATACTCATCTCATAGCAGATGCTGTGTTTTTAAAGTCCACGATTTTTTTTTGTGAACTCATATGTCGTGATGGAAGTTTGCAAGGAGAGCATTGGGGCTGGACATGTTTTTACATAGGTGTGGCAGCTGTTGCTTTTGGATCAGCTTACTATCATCTCGACCCCAATGATGATCGCCTGGTGTGGGACCGTCTTCCAGTGAGTTCTTTGCTATATGATGTGCATTGTGCTTTATAAAGTTAGCGCTTGTTTACTAAGGGTTATTTAGATGGAATGGCTGAATGTTATGAAAGAAAAAAGACATGGTACCTTTCATTTCAGGCAAACAAGTCAAAACTATTTATTTTGTTAATAGGCATAGTTACCATAATAAGCCAGAATTAGATATCAAATAGAGCCTAACATGGAATTTTTTTATTGTTCGCTCTTTTATTATTACATTTTACGCATTATTATTACTCCATATAATAATAATCATTACTCCATATAATAATAATAATAATCATCATTGTTGTTGTTTTGATTATTTTCTTTGTCATTTGATTTATGTTGTTACAGATGACTGTTGCATTCACTTCCATCATTGCTATCTTTATAATTGAGAGGGTGGATGAGAGAAAGGGAACAGTATCTATTATTCCATTGATTTTGGCTGGTGTGATTAGTATATTGTATTGGAGGTTAGCTTTAATTCATTTGAAGATACCTTTATTATTATTGTAGTGATGATTGCACATACTTCTTGCCTGAACAAATCCTTCTGGTTACTCTATCTAGAAAACATTTTTCTATGTATAACCAATATTTTCTAAAAGCACCAGATGGACATCAAACTCGGGCCTACAGGCGGCCAATGAAACCTAGCATCTAGGCGGGACCTAGGTAGATGTAGACATTGTTTTTTTGCATGGTGGATGTAAACTTGTATTGGAGGTTTTTGTACGGGTCTGTTTTTGAACCTGGAAATTGATAGGGAAAGATAATGAGGAGGATGTACAAATTTTGGAAGAAAATAATTTTTGGGGGAAACTAAAAAAAATTGGTTCAAACTCAATATTTCAATTTTTTTTATATTTAATCAAACTACTTCTATTTATGAACTCTATTACAGAGTATATAAAGACTGAGAAACCTAAACCTCTGAGTCCAAGAAAACATTCAAAAAAATAAATCAGATGTGATTTCCCTTCATATCTCCTCAGCACTTTTTCTTTCCCTGACGTTTTTCGGGTTCCAAACATATCTTATATTTGCAAGTTCTTGTAAGTAGTTTCCAAAAGTGGGATTTAGGTGCATGGGAACTCAGAAACTTCTACCCATCTATATTGTATTAAATTAAACTGCTGAATTTTGTAAACTCTCAAGTATTTCCACGCCATTTCAGTTTGAACTTTGAAGCATTGAATGATTGTCCTTTTTGTGGTTGCAGATTTTTTGACGATCTTCGTCCTTATGCGGTTATTCAGTTTGTTCCCTGTATAGCTATTCCTTTAATGGCTATATTGATGCCTCCAATGTATACACACTCGGTATATTGGTTATGGGCAGCTGGTCTGTGTTTCTTTTCTCTCTCAATTGTTGGAATTGTTCAATATAATGCTGCTCTATTATGTACTTTTTCAAGTGGTGCTAATTCAGTCTTTTCCCATTTTAATCTTGCAGCATTTTATCTCATAGCTAAAATCGAGGAAGCAGCGGATAAACCAATTTATAGGTGGACTCATCATGTTGTTAGTGGGCATACACTCAAGCATTTATGTGCTGCAATGGTTCCTGTCTTCTTGACTCTTATGCTTGCAAAGAGGGAAATTCAAACAGAGAGGTACTACTTTTTATGCTATATAACATACTATAAAATATATTTTCAAATTAAAATAAACAAAATCATATCTTGAAGGTTAGGGTATGATGGTCATTTATCTTCCTCTTCAACCATTTCAGCAATAATAAAACTACTACTTGTATCTTCTTCTTCTTTTTTAACTCCATCAAAAAAACTATCAATTGTTTCAACTAATGAGGTCAATTAAGTTATTGCACCTACAAAGAAAAACACTTTTCTTGATAAGAGCATGGTACCTTATTTAAAGAAGAGCCTCATTTTTCCGGAAATTAGAATCCCAACCACCCTATCTCTACTCGCAAGTCGGAAGTAGAGTAGCTGTTTCCAAGAGACCCCTGCCTCAAAACACAGAAGCACATAAAGTAGCAGCACCTTGGTTTTGAAATTTGAAAAAAAAAAGTGATTCTATTTCAAAAGTCATCCCAAACATGCTCTTAGTTGGCATCCTAATAGTATCATGAGATGGTAGTACAAAACGGTCGTCTATCCATCATTATCATTAAATGCCTATATATATGTTGGATCTGCAGGAAAAGTTTGCTGCATATATGGAGAACCAATAGGGCTAAAGTTAAAGGCAATGGCGCTGAATTGGAGAGTTCTGAATGCACCTATACAAACATTCCTGTTGAGGACTGACTTTCTCTTACTTGCTCAGGTGCACATCCATCTCCGATGGCCAATGACCAATGCCTGTCCATTTCTTTTTCCTTTTTTTTTCTTCCACTGTCTAATATGGAAAATACTACTTTAACCCCAGCGACAATCACTTGCAACATTTTCAGAAATTATTACACTGGTGGGCCAACCTCAATATCATCCGTGTTGTGTATAACTTCAGCATGGTCAGTTTAATATACCTCACATACGTTGTAGAGACAGAGCACATCGTATATACTATATAGTGTGGTTTTGGTATGTATTGAAGCCCATATATCACCTTCATTGGGTGCTATGTTTTGAGGGAGTTTGTACATATTACAGCAACTTTAGCCGGTTTGAAGTTGTGGGTTTCATGCATTTGTACCTATTGATGTGAAAAATAAGTTTTGTTATCGTTCTATAAACTTCAATTGTTCCGTGAGGGTAAATTTTGGTTGAAAATGTTGCTCTCAAACAAGAAATTCTTTATACTAGGTATGTGTGAATGATGCTCTTATTCTTGGCTAAGTTTTCAATCACAATAAGAGCACTTCCAATAGTTACCTACATCTTGAATTTCCTTAAATTTGTCACAACAGGCTGGACTAATAGCAGTTTGGATGTCCAGATTTCTTTCCTCTTGCACCGCCCATAGGATCCCCCCCCCCCTCCCAAAATTGCTGTCTCAAACCAAATTCAATTTGTATATGGTACTTTATGAGTTTGACTTTGAGTTTGGTGTAATGAATTATTGCATATTCAATTTGTACTGTATTTTAGGTTTGAGTTTAGTATTATTCGTTGGGGATCATCTAATATAACTAAATTTGAAAGATTGGGTCCAAAAAAACAATTTACTGAATAGTGTACTTTAGATGAAAGTAAAGTAGAATATTGTTGATCTAGATGTGTGTTGGTGAGGAACCTCCCTTGAGATTATGCGCCTCTATTGTGATACAAAAATACGAAAATAAAATTAGGCACTCTCTGAAACTTAAATTTAATATCACACATGGTAAAAAAACTTGTACAAAGACAAAAAAACAAAGTACAAAATAGTGATTCATCTTTTTATTAAGTATTTTATAGAAGGATATATAGTCATGTTATTTCTTACTCCCTCCGTCCCCTTGTATTTGTCCACTTTCATTTTTGCACACCATCCAATGCACTTCTTTAATCTATTTTATCTTGTAATTTGTATATTAAAAAATTATAAAAATTATATATTAATAATTTATTTGTTAAGACAAATCAAACAAGATCACACATGACTATTTTTAGGTTTACACTTTGAGAGAATTTGATGAGTCAAAGTGCTTAGATGAACAGTTCCAAAAGTTAAATGTGGACAAATACAGGGGGACGGAGGGAGTATTTTATAACTTTTTTATATAATTTTTAATCTAATGAATGTTTTTCAATTTTATTCTAATGTTTATATAGATTTAAAAAGGCTTAAATAAATTGGCTTTCGCCGAAATGGATATATATAAACTATATACAGATAAAGACAAACTGAGAAAATAAACAACACGGGGTGGTGGCGCAGTTGGCTAGCGCGTAGGTCTCATAGCTTCTGAGTGATCCTGAGGTCGAGAGTTCGAGCCTCTCTCACCCCAATTCTTTTACTTTTTGTTCAATTTATTTTAGCAACTTTTTTTTGTTGGGGGGTGGAGAGAGGGTCAGAGGGAGTATTTGGATCGAGAATAATATGCAATGTAATTGTGAAATTACATGCCTAATATTGATAGAGTCTCACTTTATTGAATTTATTTATTTATTTTTGTTACTCATTTCATAAAATAATATATTATTTCGTAGTAGACATTTAATCTCTAGTTTCTGTAATATAAAATTTTAGATTTAGCATTAAAATATGTACTTCGTATATTTTATTTTAATTTCATCTCAATTTATAAATAAACTAAAATAATACGGAGTAATAACTTTAGTAAAAATTTTAAATCAAAATAATATGTTTAATTTGAGATATAGGGAATATATTATTGTAATGTACTCCGATCCGGGGTATGTTTTTTGTGTTTCATATCATATAATCTATAAATTGTTTCGTATAAAAATCTACGATACTATGTAAATTAACAAATGCCATTTACAATAAAAACACATGACCTTTAAAAACATGCTAAAAATCCATGACTTTATATAGGGAGTATATATAATTAAATCAGGGAAATTTTAAAAATATGAATGAAAATTCATGATTTAAAGTGTTACCAAAGACAAAATTCACACACAATTCAGAATTGTACGATTATATTATTGCTCTATATATGTTAGTTTAAACATAGCCTAAGTCATTTTTTGTTATGTTATATCATAATCATCTGGGTAACATGAATGGATTAATGTGCATCTAATTACCTGTTAGTTGCTATTCAACAACGAAAACTAGGGGTGAGCAAGTACCGAACGGATACCGAAATTTTCCGAAAAAACCGAGAAAGAACCGAACCATACCGAACCGAATGGTCGGTACGGTATTTGGGAACGGTACGAGGTGACGTCCCATACCGAAAATCCCGAACCGAACATATATACTAAAATATTATAAAAAAATAATACCTCGGAGTAATATTTTTATATTCCTTCACTAAATAATAATTTTTTTTAAAAAAAAATGGTTCAAGTTCTATTATGTGTAAATTATACTTTTGTTTGAGTTTTAGTTTTTTGTATGAACATAAAGTATTCACAAAGATTCAAAATACTTCTTTGTTGACGTTCATTTTTTTAGTTTGTGAAATATAAACTAAGTTTCGATACACATCTCTTGCATTTAAATATTCATTTTTTTAACTTTTCACATATTTTTATTTAAATTCACTTTTTAATTTTCAAAAATAAAGGGGCATTTTTAAATTTTAACGTGTAAAGTAGGTATGTATATTCATCCCGATTTGTATCTAAACCGAAACCAACCATCCTAAACCATACCGAACCGATATTTCGGGATCGGGATCGGTACGAAGTAAAATCTTATACCGAACCGAAATATTTGGTACAGTATCGGTATGAGCTAAATACCGTACCATACTATACCATGCTCACCCGTAACGAAAACAATCATTATTCTTCAAGCTTTTACTTACTCCGTATTTGTTTGTGCAACACAATTTAATGTCTTTGGGCTACCTCTCAACAAAAAATGGGCACAGAAATTACCTGGCCTGCCCCCACATAGCCTATCTAGGTTTCAACTACTGTACTGTACTTTCTTTTGTTTGCATGGGGATACGTGCGGGAGAGCAGTTGAACCGAAACCATTACTCCATCATACTCCGTAATTATATTAATTCGTAATTATAGTTTGATTTTTGCGTGAGAGCAGTTGAAGACCATTACTCCATAATCAATTCGTACTATATACTATATACTCCCTACCTTTTTTTTATAGTTTCATTTTTTTAGTGAAATTGGATAAACTTTAGTCATCAATTTTTCATAATTAGTATTGCATATTCATATCATAAAGTAAAATATTGAAAGTTACGTTCTCAATAAAATTATTCAAATGAAATAATTCTTATTCTAATACACGGGTAGTACTCCATATTATTATATATATATATATATATATATAGATAAATAATTATGTTGCACAACAGCAACGGCTCACGTGTTCCAGATCGAAGGAATAGCATACTCCGCCGCCACGACTCTTGCAAGGCTCCATGCAATCATTATTAGAGCCTTGATGATGACAGGGTACGGTAGTACTGCCCCGAGCGCAACGCACAATCTCCTTTCCATTGGCAATCGGACCTAGCAAGCAAGAGTACGTCCAATATATCTCAAATTAATTACTCATCTAAAAAGATAACAAATAAAAAAAAAGTTAATGAAAGTAATTATTTAATTTTGAGAGATAGATGCACAGTCCAATATATATTATTTCAAATAAAAAAAATAGTTTTATTCTAGGTTGCACTGGGACGGGTGAGGGTACATGTACGAGGACGGGGACGGATTCGGGAAACGACATTGTTGAATATTTGAGGATACGTGGACGACAAAGATTCGACAACAAAAAATAATTAAAATATTAAATTAGCATAAATTAATCAAATGACGACGTACTTAATTAGCACAAAAAGTAAAACAAGATACTTTTTTTTTGAAACAAAAAACAAGATACTTTTAATATCAAAACTATCATTTTTGAAAAATAAATAAATAACAAATAAACTTAGTTTTTGAAATCTCCAAATAAAAACATTACTACTGCTTGTCAACAGTCTTGGAGACCAAACCATTTTCTAACTGTAATTCATCAAAAGAGCAAACTCTAAAAATCCAGTATCATCACAAAAAGTCAATAATCGTCGGTATAAACTAATTAATTAATGAACTAAACTAAGTATAAAATTAAATATAATCCCCCTGTTACCTTATTAAATACGGAGTAAAAAACTAAACTAATACGGAGTAATAAATTAGTCATAGTCAAAACTCTAGCCAACAGACCCAAATAATTTGCAAAACAAAAAACTATACTGCAAGCTATGGCTTTATTAGTAGCATTATTTGTATGCAATGTATGTAAATTGTTTAAATATATATTTTAATGGCATAAATAACATGGAGGATATAGTTTATCGATCATATATGCTGGATGGGCACTATATATATATATATATATATATATATATATATATATATATATATATATATATATATATATATATATATATATATATATATATATATATATATATATATATATATATATATATATATATATATATATATATATATATATATATATATATATATATATATATATATATATATATATATATATATTTTGATTCTGGTGAGAATACAATCTTAGGAGAGAAATGAGAATGAATCTGGTACTTTAGATTGTGAGATCTAAGGGTCAAGATTTCATCAAAATTAGATGCACCAACATGGTGCGAAAATGCATCACATCGAAATGCACTATAAACCTTCGAAAATGCACTATCTCAAAATCTGAGCGGAGGATGCAATCTGAGCCGCACGATGCATCAGATCCGACGGCTAGATTTTATTCTCATTTCTCTCCACAAGGTGCATTCTCACGAGAACCGGCCTATATATATATATATATATATACATATACATATACATATATATATATATATATATATATATATATATATATATATATATATATATATATATACATAAAAATAAACACAAACCGAATGCAGCAACAAGAGCAATGATGGTAAGGACACCACATAAGGGAGTACTCATCATCTTCATCTTCATCTTCATCATCTTCTTGTTCGAAGGTCCCGCCATATGCATGAATGATATACTGTATGTAAAAGTCTGGATGAATATAAGATTTATATATATATATATATATATATAGTTGCGGCAAAGAATTAAGTGAGAGACGGAGATCGAACTGGAGAAGGCCAGGAGATCAGATTTATAGTGGTTAGAATGAAGTACTCCGTAATTCAATAAGGGTAGGCGACTCTCCAACTACCCTTATTTAATATTCTCTCTACTCCTACAAAATCTTTCTACTTTCTTTTTTTACCACGAGAGTATTTGTCTCACTTTCATTTTTACACACCATCCAATACATTTCTTTAATCCATTTTATCTTGTAATTTAATTTATATATTAAAAAATATAGAAATTATATATTAATAATCTATACGTTAAGACAAATCAAACAAAATCACACATGACTATATTTAGGCTTACACATTGAGAGAATTTGATGAGTCAAAGTGCTTAGATGAACAGTTCCAAAAGTCAAAAGTGGACGGAGGGAGTATACGTCTAGACACCTACAAATATCAATGTGTCTAGACGTATACGTCTACCTATCACATCAAACTTTTTTATTATTCCGTAAAAACTTATTTATCACATTCAAGAATATTTTTGGAAACCTACATCAAAATATACTAATTTCTTTAATTCTTTTAAAAGTCAGAACCGGAAAACTTTTGTGAGACAGAGACTCATAGAGAGTATTTGGGGTTTAAAATATCACTTTCGCACCTGGGTATTTGGATAGTTTTAAATTTTTAGTGTCAAATTATTTTTAATATTGATATTATATTCGATTTTATGTCAAAAAAGAATGAGACACAAATTTTAATGCAGGACTTCAGCCCGAGTCTCTAGATTCTAAGGATAAGTTCGAGTACGACTCTTTTGTCCCATATTTTTTTCAAATATTTTGTATAAAAAGAATTCTCTCCGTTCCAGTAAATTTTTCCAATTTTGACTTTTGGACAGAGATATAGATGTTTGATCAAGACGAAACAACGATAATTAAAACAAGTCGGGTTCAAAAAATGTCGTTATGGATAGAGCGTAAAAGAATAAGTTCGGTTAAATTTAAGAAAAGTAAGGGTAATTGTATTTATTTAGACGAAATTGAAATGTTTTATGTGACAGATTGAGTAGAATTATTTATTCACCCTATCGGTTCAAAAGAGCATCGATGTAAAAAATCAAAAAGAAACATTCAGAAGAACTTACTCCATTTGTTCTAAATGTTATTCTCATTTGACTTTCCACGGTCTCTAATATTATACTTTAACGATTAATATCTATATCTCTGCATAGATATATTTTATAAAAATTTAATATTTAAAAAACATGTTTCAATAGAAATATATTGATACTAAATTTATATTATATTCGGTAATACGATGTATTTTTCATTTATCATCAGAGTCAAGATTTATACCGAATATATTTTAATCCAGAAAAGTCTGGTGAAAAGAATATTTTTGGAACAAGGGATATAATATTGCTCACCTAAACCCGTATCACCTGTAGGCCGTAGTGTTCCTCGTGTATACGTGCATTTCTAATTTCCTTGCCATTCATTGGTCAAGTTAAACTTTTTTTATAAAAAATTTATTTACTTACAAAGTTACAATCATAAATTTATTAAGGGTCACCATTTAGCTTAGGGCGGACCATTAAATTTAAGATTTAGGGCCACTATTTAAGACCATTATTTAAGATTTCATTTATTTATTTATTTATATTAGGACCACTATTTAGGTGGAGTATATAATGAAATTGCTAGAGTCTCAAATATATAGTTCATAAATTTTACAAACTTGCATTTTGTGGATTTTAAAATAAAATATCTTTTATTATTTGACTGCATCTTATTTCTAGGAAAGTATTAAAAAAGCATATTTGTGAATTTTGTGAACTGTTTATTTGTGACTCTAACATTATTCGGTGCATATATAATTTGGTGGGTAAAGTTCTACTTGAATTTTTATTTTTACCTGTGCAGTCGAGTACTACATTTATTAATGCAAAGGAGTATGATTTTAATGTAGTTAGTTGTAGGACATTTGTGCCACTGAATTAGTTCAAACTTGTTGTTGTAATCCTAAAATAGTTTTTATATTCTCCTAACACACTTCCCTACGTGCAGATAAGATTTTTTGTTCGAACCTTGCACATGAACATTAATTTTTCTTAAATTGGGTGGAATTGAGTTTTGAAGTCGTGACATCTTGGTCAACAAAACTCTAAACCTCTAATACAACGTTACGGAGCTAAATAAACTAAAAACTCAAACTTATAATTGTGGTTCAGAAAATAATTTTTATATTTAACATTTTCTATTACTTATTAGTCTCCCTCCTTTCATAGTGTGACTGTGTGAATGTCCATCCCTTTATAGTGTTACAGGACTTGGATTCATTTTCATTTTTTTTAGATTCATTTACTTATTACTCTCCCTCATTTTCACTTTTTTCTATATTCACTTGGAGTAATTTTAACTATTGAATAACGCATCAGATTTTGTTAAATAATTAGGTCTATGGTTTTACTTTGGGATGGTTTGGTAACATGTTTCAAGCCGGTTTGGAAATAGCATTTGAGATTAACGTTATCATTTTGAAAAAGGCTATCTACGGGCAGCGTTTAGCGTTGGCGTTTTTAAAATAATTTTCACCATTAAATTTTTATCCAAATCGCTAACGGTAATCTCTAACGTTATTCCCAAATAGGTCCTTCTAATGCAATGTATATTTTTTTTAACTCCAACTTTGCACATGAAAATTATTTAAAAATATTAGGTGGGGTAATAATGGAGTATCATATTGAACTCGTCTGATCTGATTTAATTAGTTCAATTCATTCGCCTAAAAAATACAAAAAATGTGTATTCGCGTAAGTCCACTAAGCACATTTAAATGTATAAAAATGCAGACAAGTGTTTTGCGTAAATCCTTTGTACACATTCGAGTGTATGAATGCACATTTTTATTTGAATGTGTGACGATCAAGCAGTCATGTGGTTCGCTCAAAAACGAGTCTGATCATTTTTCATCTATATGCGTATGGAACGTCTATACTCTCTCCATTTTTTCAAACACATTCTCTTTCATTTTTTGTTTTTCGCTAAAATACTTTCACTTTCTGTTACAAACCCATTTTGTCCTTTACGTTTTCTTTTTTGCGCATCCAAAAAACACTGCTACCCATGTTTTAAAAATGCCTAAAATTTACCACATTTATCTTTTGGGTAATTTACCTAAATAGTACTAAAACATAATGACTTTCTCAAAATAGGATCATATGTTTTTATTTTTCCAATGTAGGATCATTGGTCATTATGTAGTAGTCATTATTCAACTAAATATTCAGCATCATTTGAACATCATTTTAGTCATATTCACTGCAAATTTCACTTATCTTTTATCGTGGCTATAAGTCGTTTTTGAAAGTTTATTTAACATTAAGGTAAAGCATAATCCGCCGCCGCCACGACTCTTGCAAGGCTCCATGCATGCAATCAGAGCCGCCTCTATGACAAGGTACACTATCCCCTACCGCAACTCAAAAGTTTCTTTCCATTCCCAATCGGACCTAGCAACAGTCCAATATTTCAAATAAATTAATATAGAGATAACAAATAATTTAAAAAAAAAAAATTGAAAGTAATTATTTACGGAGTATTATTATGAGAGATGTATGTAAATTGTTTAAGTATATATATTAATGGCATAAATAACATGGAGGATATATGGGTACTATATATAAATAAACACATACCGAATGACGCAAGAGCAATGATAATAATAACACATAAGGGATTTATATGGCTTTAGAATGAATGAATTAGGGTAGGCGTTCTTTTTTCATCTCTCTTAAAAGAAATATTTCTCATTTATATTAAAAATATTAAAAAGTTATTTTTACCCTTACTACTTTTTAACCTACCTATCACATCATACTTTTTCACTATTAATTTACTCATGAATATTTTTGGAAAGTCAACATCAAAATACACTTCTTTTAGTGGGACAGAAAAAGTACTTGGTGTTTAAAATAACACTTCGTATTGGGGTATTTTGGATAGTTTTAACTTCTTAGTGTCAAATTATTTTTAATTTTGACATTATATTTGGCTTTATGTCAAAAAATATGTGACAAAAAATTTAATGCAGGACTTCGGCCCGGATCTCTATAATCATGGATGAGTAAATGGGCCCGTACAGGGGCGAGCCATTGGTCCCCAGGGCCCGAACCATACATGTAGGGTGTAATTTCAAATACTGAACATATTGTATCCGGGGTAGTTAATTGTCCTTATTAGTTTTAATCCCTTGCATCTCATAAGTTCGAATAGGACTTTTTGTCCCATATGTTTTCAAATATTTTATATAAATAATTTGTGTGGATATAATTTGTATTTTCTCTATCCCATAATATTTTTCCAATATTGACTTTTGGACGGGGAATATAGAAGTTTGATCAAGAAGAAACAACGATAATGTTAATAAACTAGGCTCGGTGAAATCTAAGAAAAGTAAGGGCAATGGTGTTCATTTAGTTGAAATTGAAATGTTTTGTGGGACGAATGGAGTAGATTTATTTATTCATCATATCGGTTCGAAAAAAGCATCGAAGTAAAAAATCGAAAACAAACCTTCACAAGAACTTACTCCATTTGTTCTTAATGTTATTCCTATTTGGCTTTTCATGGTCTTTAATGTTATACTTTGATGATTAATATCTATATTTATGCATATATATATTTTATAAAAATTTGATATTTAAAAGCTACGTTTCAATAGGAATATACTGATATTAATTTTATATTATACTCCGTACTATAATGTACAGTAATTTTTTTATATATCAGAGTCAAAATTTATAAATAGTGTGTTCTTTATGTATACCTTCATTTCTTTGGCCTTTCGTCAAGTTTTACTTTTTATTAAAATTTTATTTATTTAGAACCATGAATTTATTAAGGACCACCATTTAGCATAGGGCGGACCATTATATTTAAGATTTAGGGCCACTATTTAGGACCATTAAATAATTAATTAATTTATATTAGGACCACTACTTAGGACCATTAATTAATTAATTAATTTATATTAGGTCCACTATTTAGGTGTAGTATATAATTTGGTGGGTGAAGCTCCACTTGAATTTTTATTTTTACCTGAGTAGTCGAGTACTACATTTATTAATGCAAAGGAATCCCATTTTAATGTACGGAGTAGTTAGTTCCAAGACATTTGTGTTGTTCAACTTATTCAACCAAAAGTTCAAACTTATTGTAATTCAAAAATAGTTTTTATATTCTAACACACTTTCTCACGTAAAGGCAAGATTTATTTTTGTTCAAACTTTGCACGGCAACATTTTGTTTCTAAATTGGGCAGTGTTGAGTTTTGAACTCGTGACATCTTAGTCAACAAAGCTTTAATACCATGTTACAGAACCAAATAAACTAAAAGCTCAAACTTATAATTATGGTTCAGGAAATGATTTTTATATTTAACAATTTCTATTACTCATTAGTCTCCCTCTTATAGTGTCTCAGTGTGAGTGTCCATCCCTTTATAGTTTCACGTGACTAAAATAAGTATTTTTTACTACTTAAATAAACACATAGTTTTTTAAATAAAAAAATAAAATAAATAATTATGCAAGAAGGTCCACAAAAATAGTTTGTACCCAAGGAACACCATAGAAGTACTCCACCATTTACTCATTGACCTACTTTCCTTTGTGGTTTGACACTTTGACGTCTAGTTCGATTTTCAAAACATTGATTAATTAGATGAGGGAAAATTGGCAGTAACATAATGGAAAATATAGAGTTGTACCTACTTAATCCTTGACCTACTTTCCTTTGTATTATTATCTTCATTTTTGAAAATGTAGATTTGTACCTATGGGTTCCACGGTATAAGCATTGTTCCACTTATATGTTATTTATACATTAATATTATTTCATAAATTTGGTTACAATCAACATATAATAATATCTTAAGACGAGATATAATTACTTCGTATATAAATAATGACATACGGCGTACTTCATCACAATATACTCCTGTAAATAAAACAAAATACATGTTTAGATTACTTTCTTTCTAAGATACTTTATCATCGTTAAAACCTTGCAGGGCCGGCCCGGGGTGAGCTGAGCAGTCCTACCGGCCCGGGCCTAATTTATTTTAGGGGCCCATTATTTATGTATATATAGGGGGCCATTATATATATATATATATATATATATATATATATATATATATATATATATATATATATATATATATATATATATTATACGGAGTATATTTTTGCTCAATTAACCTATGCTCAATGCAAGCCCAAATTCGTTACATAATCTTATTTCTCATACTAATAATATAAAAAACAAATTAAAATACTCCATACTGTATTAATTAAAAATATCTAATAATATAATATAAAATATTATTATTTTAATGATAGTAAATCAATGATTCAGAAATTAAGTTTATACTCAGTATGGAGTATTATTTAATTAGTCAGGTTAAGGCCATATATAGAATTCTGGGGACCGTTTTTGAAATCAACAAACTCTTGAAGATGAAATTGAAGGGTTGATGGGATGAGATTGAATTGGGCCGGGATGGGATGTTTGTCGGCCCATTATTCGCATTTCTTTGTGCCTCTGTTTTCCTTTTCAAGTTGAGTAGTCCAAGTTGCTGTGTAGGGGTTAAGAGAATAATTTTATCGCTTAAACCTTTGGGCCAAAGAACAAAAGATGGGCAAGTTTTTAATGATTTATATTTTTTTGGGCCAATTCAGGTGTAATAAAAACTGGACAATGTTATTTTAAGCCTTCTCAACGGCCCCTTTGCATATTGCAGCGTGTGCCCTCATCCCAACTCTGCATATGATATTATATTGTCCGCTCTAGATTAAACCCTCATAAATTTGTTTTTGGGCACCTCACAAAAGGCCTAGTATACTAATGGAGTAGGACGAACTTATGTATTTTAATTTGTTTACTCCTAAACTTCCGGTGTGGGATTTAGAGGAATCCCAACACTTCTCAAGCAATATCTTTTAGTAGTACATTATATATAAGTGAAATTTGCACTAAATAGGACTAAAATATAAGTTATTTTCAACTGTATGACTTAAACTTTTTTATTCTCTAAATCGTAGTTAATAATGTCTAGTGGGAGCAATAATGTCTGGTGATTGTAGACATTTACTTGAATAATGACTAATGGTTAATGACCAATGGTCCTATATTGAGACATAAAAAATATATAATCATATTTTGAAAAAGTCAATATGTTTTAGTTCTATTTAGATAAATTACTCTATATATAAATACTATTACTTCCTCCGTTCCTAAAAAATTACCACAATTTGATTTTTTTGATCTGCGGTACCTTTGACCGCCAATTATGGAAAATATATATTTAGTTATATTATAAATTTAGTAAAATTGAGTTTATTGTAAAATATAGTTTTTTTATAATATTTAATTATTTTAAATTATATGAAATCCGTGGTCAGTACCACAATTTTTCCTAAAAAGTAAAAAATTGGCAATCGTTTAGAGACAAAACGAATGTCTTTTAGCCATCACTAGCCAAACTGGAAGCATGAGAATCGATAGATTAAGATTTTCATGAATAGAGCAACCTTTTCTCAATCTTCATTAAACTCCAACGAGAGTCCACCAATGTATTTTGGTCATAGTGAATTATGACGAATACATGCAGTGTGAATTTTGTGCCGATTTTAATTCTCAACTCATTTTTACCCTCACCTCACATGGCATTCAAATAATGAAAGTTTATTTACCCTCACCCTCGATCAACTCACCTCAATACATTTTATTACTACATAGATTTTATATTAAAATTTTGTCCTTATATAGAAATAAATTGAGTTGAAAATAATCGTAACGCGCAATGAGAAGATCTTAAGTGGACGGAGAGAGTATTATTTATTGTCACAATTAAATAATGAAACATAATTTTAGTGGGGATCAAGACAGCAACAGTACAAAGTGGGGTAATGGAAGTGCTGGTACATGCACAGCCCACCATTGGGGCACGTGTCATCACAGTCTGAACTCGTTTTGCACGCTGTATTCCCGCACGGAAAGTTTGGGTTGAACAGCATGTTTCCTCCGCTTCCGCCGCCGCCATTATTAACCACCCCATTCGGAGGAGGAGGAGGAGGAGGAGAACCTTTCATGAATGAACAAATATAAAATAAAAAAGTAATTAACGCACCACAAGTACAAAAACTATATATCATGCACCCCGATCCAAAGTTTTAAACTATACTCTTCCGTTCTTGAATTCACTTCTGCTTTAATTTTTTGTGAACCCCATAAAATAGATTTATTCCACTTAAAATGTCTAATACACATCCCAAACAAGTTCTATCCGCAATAGACAACTTAACGGGATGTACTTTAGACATTTTAGGTGAAAGTAAGAATATTTTACAAGCTAATTAAGGCGCGCAAAAATTTGGGACGGAAGTATTTTTTAGAACGGATGGATACGTTTGAAAGTCAACACAAAAACATCATTCTAATATTTTTCAAAGAGTCAATAAGGAAAATCTTTTCAGAGACGAAGGAAGTAATAATAATAATAATGATCATGATGATGATGATGATGATGATGATGATGATAATGATGATGATGATGATGATGATAATAATAATAATAATAATAATAATAATAATAATAATAATAATAATAATAATAATAATACTCCTGTATATGAGTACAAGATGTAACGTATAGTATACGTACCAGATGCAATGGTATGCATCATCAAAATAATGGAGAGAGTAACCATAAGAGTGCGTGCATTGAAATGCAACCCTAAACCCATCTTAATATAATCACTATTATAATGTTAGATTAATATAATTGGCGAGAGGAATGAATTAATATACTCTTATATATATGCTCCGTCCCTGGCCTAGCTACTTCGTAATTAATCGGTCTATATATACTCCCCCGCCGGCTGTAGGGCGTTCGGACGGAGCGTTCCACCTTAATCAAATAATGAAAGCTAGCTAGCAAGTGGGTGCGCGCGTGGACAAGCGAGAGATCATTATGCATTATACTAACTCCGTCCCACTCTCTTTGTCTACTTTTGACTTTTGGAACTGTTCATCTAAGCACTTTGACTCATCAAATTCTCTGAATGTGTAAGCCTAAATATAGTCATGTGTGATCTTGTTTGATTTGTCTTAACATATAGATTATTAATATATAATTTCTATAATTTTTTAATATACAAGTTACAAGATAAAATGAATTAAAGAAGTGCATTAGATGATGTGCTAAAAGCTAAGTGGACAAAGAGAGTGGGACGGAGGGAGTAACTATATTGTGGCCAAACATCTCTTCTTTTCACTTTTTCACTCTCTTTCCCAATCCATGCAAACTATCCCCATCCCCTCTCTGCAGCTCCAATTCCAATGAACCTTTAATAATTTCTTTTATTTGTACGAAATATGCATGTGACCAGTTGAGGACCATTAGGATGGAGCACATGGATGTTGTTTTAAATGAATTTTGGTTCATGAGTGTGGAATAAATGTTGCTTGAAAAATATAAATCTACCACTAGAAGATCTTACACAGTAGCCACTCCATTGCTTCAATTTTTCTTGTTTAATTAATTTGATTTGAAATGTTCGTAATGGGATTTCAACCCAATAACTATGGTGCAACGAAAAATGTACTGAATGAGAATAACAAGAATATAGTTGAAATATATAATTCTCGTAGGCCTCTATTAGGTAGATTCAGCTTGAGATACAATGGAAGATTCACCCCTTATTTATAGTCTAATTCTATCTTATACAAGATATGCAATTTCGTATGCTACATTCTCGATAAATCAACTATCATTGATAAATCATGGCAGGGCATCAGTCATAAATCAACCCCTCAATCCCACGATTTGAGGAATCACATTTCCCTCTTACACCATGTTTAATCCACCTCTTTGGGCCATATTTGGCCCGACACTTCACCTCTTCCTTGGGCTTTGGCCTCTCCTCCTCTTCCGGACTTGGGTTCTATTGTATTTGGGTCTCGAAATCACATTTGGATCCCATCGGGCTTGCTCTAAGGTCCCGATATCCATCAATAAGCATTTGGTTTTTTTAATATCCAAAATAAGTGTCTTAATTAATTTCCGAAATTAAGAGGGCATTTAATACTTAATAGCTCATTTTACTCATCTAGTGACTGTCATTCATTCATTCTTCATCTAATGCCATTATATCAATTTTACATATTTTGCTTTAGTTTAATTTCAATTACTGCATGTCACTCACCTCCCCATCTAGATTTCAATACACATGCATGGGAATGCTTTTACCCTGCAATTATTGTTGCTGGCTTTTATTAACCCACATGCCACAATAATAGAGTGGCACTCCATGATGTAAGTATCTTTTTGCTATTTTTCAATTAAAAAAAGACGACACTCTATCCTTGAGGGGGCCTTCAGTATCGTTGGATAATTAGCTAAGAAAAAGTAAATTATTGATCTGTAATCTGATCTCAGTCAGTAACATGTTATTTTATCATGAATGCACTAAGCATAATGAGACATTACTTTAGAATATACAAAATTCTTTCTTGATATTATTATTTAATAAAGATTTCATTATATCTGTGGAAACCTTTTAGAATGGAGACAATGGTAAGGACTAAGTACTAAGGACGGGGACACATCATTGATGAGGGATGGGTATGGCAAATGTACGTTTATCTTTCCTCACTTCAATTTGTCCGTGTTCAACTCTTTCCATGCAATTTCAAATCTACTTCCTTTACCCACATCACATGCATCTTGTCCCACCTTCATTTCGACTCCCTCTCTCTCATAATTTTCTTTCTATTTTAATTTCACATAAAATTTTGGAAAATTTTATTTAATTTATATCCTACATATGTACCCTACTTTATACTCCCTCCGTCCCGGAGTATTCGTCCAGTTTTGACTTTTGGAACTGTTCATCTAAGCACTTTGACTCATCAAATACTCTCAATGTGTAAGCCTAAATATAGTCATGTGTGATCTTGTTTGATTTGTCTTAACATATAGATTATTAATACTCCCTCCGTCCCCCATAGATCTTCCTAATAGCCCTTTTTCTTTGTCCACAATAGATCTTCTCATTTCATTTTTTAACAATTAAAATACCACAACTACCCCCACTTACTTTATTTATTACACCTCATCCACCTCATTTAATACAATCCACCCATTTTTCTATTAAGAGTATTATGGTAAACTTTCACCTTTTTTAAACTCTTCTTAAAAATTACCAAAAGTCAAAATGAGAACATCTTAGGGGGACAGAGTGAGTATATAATTTCTATAATTTTTTAATATACAAATTACAAGATAAAATGGATTAAAGAAGTGTATTGGATGATGTGTAAAAATGAAAGTAGACAAATACTCTGGGACGTAGGTAGTATTTCAAGAATTTTTCCTAACACTGAGATGTAAGTGCAACACTTATATCATTCCAGTATTATATTTACATTTTGTGTCAAAGCAAATTTTTGGAGTACAAAGTGAGATGATAGTTGCACAACTCTATAGAGTGCATGTTAAGTTGTATATTGTGTTAAATTGTTAATCAAAATTTGAAGTTCCGATTTAAAGCCACGGGGTTTCACGATTATTTCCACTACTCTTATAGAGTTATTGTTGCATGTGATGAGTCGATAGCCATTAGCCAGCAACATTGTTGTTACGGAGTAAAAGCATTCCCATACTGTAGGGTAAAAAGCATTCCCATACTGTTGTAATTAATTGTTAGAGCAACAAAAAGTGGACGCCCATAGTGTATGTATGTGTATATAACCAACTATATATATAGTGAGAGGACTGCACGCTCCTTCACAAGTCACAATTCTCCCAATTAATAAATTCACTTCTTTGATTCCATTACCAAACAATTTTCTTCAATTTGCCCATTGCCTGAACCCAAGCCATGCCCTTAATTATCAAGTCCAATACTTGTCACAGAATACTTCAACCAAAGGGCATTCTAGTCCAGGATAAAATGCACCTTGAAACCTCTATTGGTGCACCAGTTGTATTCGGGTGAGCATTCATTATATTATCACGAATATTCATGTCCGGTTGTTTTTTTTTTTAAATTTGCAAGTGCTGCAGCATATATATAAATTTTGTTATTTTCTACGATTTTTCAGGTGCAGAGAAGTTGAAACTGGATATATTTTGTGTCGGGGTGCGATCAATGGCTTACCAATTGTATTTGGGTGAGCATTCAATTCATTACCACGAATATTCATGTCTGGTTGTTTTTTTTTTTTCAATTTGCAAGTGCTGCATCATATATATAAATTTTGTTATTTTCTACTGTACAATTTTTCAGGTGCGGAGAAGTTGAAACTGGACATTTTTTGGGCCGGGGTGCGATCAATGGCTTACTTGGCCTAGGAAATGAAAAATTGGATGTAACAAATCTTTTATCATCCAAAGGATTTGTTCGAAATTCATTTTCATTGTGCTTCACAAGCAAAGGGAGTGGCAGGATTGCATTTGGAGACAAGGGTGACCCTGACCAGATGACAACGCCACTCGACACTCTACACCACGAGAGGTAATTAAGCTAGCTAGTGTTTTTTTAATAGTCAATTCATCAATAAAATTATGGAAAACATTTTTATTAGTGACATTGTTTTTTGCTAATTAATTTAATGGACACATACATGCAGTGTGTTATACAGCATACGGATAGAGCAAATATCCATAGGAAATGTGGAATTTGCAGCACTATTCGATTCTGCAGGCTCCACTGTCACTCGCTTGAATGATGAAATATACAGCTTAATTGCAAAACATGTAAGTGGCCGGGAAACTTCATGCACAAAGATTTTAGTAATACTTATCATTTTTATTTATTAAACAAAAAAAAATGAAGACTAATGTGCGTGCAATTACTGCAATCATTAATTAATCTTGCAGTTTGATTCTTTGGTGAAAGACAGACGCAGACTAGATCCTCTGTCACCTTTGGAATATTGCTACGAGTGAGTTGAAATTCTTTGAGTTGAAATTATTATTTGCTCTGTTTATTTACATTATTATCTATTTTGTAACATATTTTGTACTTGTTTTATTTGCAGAACTAGGGATACCTCATATTGGGTTCCTCCTTCCTTGAACCTAAAGACAAAGGGAGGGGCGAATTTCCATGTTATCTAGGATGGAAACGGTCAAGCGGTAAGTTTACATTTCTCCAAATTTCAATTTCTTTTCACCTTTAAATTTTAGTTGAGAAGTTAAATTAATTCTTACTAGGTTTTTAATTACTTTTTTTTTATCTTTTGAATTGTCAGGTCAAGCAAGGGAAGAAAACCCCATTGCCTCAAGTGAAGCATCTTTGCCAACAATAGAAGGCATATTGTTCTTCATTTTTGGCTGCCTTCATTTTCCATATCATCACTTAATTATGTTACTCTTATATTATTCAGTATTAACTATTATGAAATGTAATCATATGATAATTAACAAAAATATTCTTTTATTCGGTTGCACATGTAATCATATGATAATTAAAATGTGTTCGTTGCATATTCTTTTATTCTGTTGCACATATAATGCATTGTAATCATTTCATAATGCCAGTAACAAGACAAATATTGCGATAATATACTACTTTCATTTTAGTGTATTTATTCAGTTTGTTTTTTTAGTCAAATTCGAAAAACTTTAAACATCAATTACTTTTAATTTGATTTGTATATTACTCCGTAATACATTAAATTAAAATTTTAAAAGTTTTCAACATGATAAATCTATCAAAATTTTTATTCTAAAATACTCCTAACGTCCGAAAATATTCTTCCCATTTCCTTTTTTAGTCTATTTTTTAATGATAAATTTGAATAATAATCTACTATTTTTTGTTTTTTCATTAAAAAAAAACTCTTAAAATTTATAATACGTGCATTTTCTAAAATTTGGCACTTTTTGAGGAAGGGGAATTAAAGATCCAAACCAATAACTTTGTTTGCTGATTTGATCAGTCCATTATTGTTTAAAAGGAAAAATTAAAAAGGGCTCGATCTAATAGAACGGCAAGTTTAACATAAACACTTAGGATTAAGATTTAAGAGCATAAAATTTATTTTTTAAAAAAATTAACATTTAGGAAGGGTATGAAGGCAGTACAAAGGCACAAATTAAATAACGCCGTAGAATTGATAACGGTAAATGCATCAAAATCTATGAAGAATATGGCACAGAGCCACAAGACACTATAGAATATAGAATGAATTATTGTCTTTATAACATGATTTTTCATAAAACATAAAATAAATCAATAAATAAGAGTTTTTTTAAAACATGATTTTTCATAAAACATAAATCCACGTTTACTCCTTTGTCTATATATTCTTCTATCTCAGTATTGTTAGACAAAAACTAAATATTATGGAATGACATCCAATCAATTAGAACTGCAAATATAAAAAAGAGAAGTTATCATCTTGCACCAACTCAATTGTTGTTACATACACCAATTCAATTGGAGCACCTACGATGCTCAAACCGTAGAATTGGTTCTTCCTACTCCTAATCCTCAGGTAAACCCCCTCTAGTCTGCCCCGTTCCCAATGCACGCCTGAAACTCTGCCAATTTGGGTCTAAAATTTGACATGAAAGTCAACAAAATTTAGTGCAATGAAATTGGCGGGCCGGGGGTGTGTTGAGGACGGAGCAACTAGGGAGTTTTCTTGTGGGGGTTAGAATTGAAGGGGTATAGTAGTAACACTCAATTTTACGATCGAACCGTAGGTTCTCGAATTAAATTGATCTAACAATCTTACACCAAAAAATGGTACTCCGTATAAGATTACCCCTCAAAAAAACCTTTAGAGATATTTATTTGACGGTATTTATTTTTATTTTTTTGAAATATCCAAATAAAGAGAGGAACATTTATTTTGAGACAAGGCTAGTACCTTTTAACATCATTCCTGCCCATGCAGCATGCATTGGACGATTCAAGTGGTTTAGAAGCATTAAAACTTAAACCTTTTTTCAAAGCGCTTTTATGTGAGGGAAACTAAACAGCCTTTTCCATCAGCATTTTTATGATATGTTATGTTGGGGATTGACATTAAATTTGCTAATACCAAACACGAGGGTTGTTTAGTTACATATACCTTTGTCAAAAAGTTGAAATTGTAGCCACACTTGAACAAATTGGAGCATGCATGTGGGTTATTAATAGCCAGCTAGCTAGCTGGCAGCAACAACAATATTAATGAATAGTACGAGCACTTAATTGTAAGCTAGCCTTTAGTCCACGTACGTACAAAAAGCATGCATGCATGCTTTCCCATGCATCTATCTCTGTATATATAGATAGATAGGCACTGCCCCAATAACCCATTCAACATTCAACAAATTAAAGTGATTTATAATAAGATGGGTTATTTCTTACTTGGTGGCAGACGCACTCTTATGCTTTCTCTATGCCTTATTTTTGTGATGCATAACTTCGCAGCTGATGGTATTATGTAGTACTAATACTTTACCTTAATTCATCTAATTATATATTCTCAAAACGTTATTATTATTATTATTATTATTATTATTATTATTGGTTGATGAGAAAGGTTGTTCAATTCATTCAGGGGTTAGTATTGGACGAAAAGTGCTGCTTTATCCACTTTTCCCGAGCGGAGAAGCGCCGTGTAAAAGGGAAGATGTTTGCGGCGAATCGTGCGTGAAGAAGGGTGGCTCCTGCCTCTTCCAGTATTTCAATGTTGTTATTATAAACCCAAAAATTAAAAATCATCTGTATTATTTATTTATTAATACATGCATTACGAAGTGGAGTTTATATATATATATATATATATAATCCCAAATGAAACGAAGGGACGTACTTTTTTAGTGGTTGTGCATGTGCCTTTGTTTTAAGCCTTTTACTCCCTCCGTCCATCTAAGATGTTCTCATTTTGACTTTTGGTGGTTTTTAAGGATAATTGAAAAAAGGTGAAAGTTTACAATAATACCCTTAATGAAAATGGGTGGAGTTTATTAAATGAGGTGGGTGAGGTGTAATAAATAAAGTAAGTGGGGGTAGTTGTGGTATTTTAATTGTTAAAAAATGAAATGAGAAGATCTATTGTGGACAAGAAAAAGGACTTTTGGGAAGATCTATGGGGGACGGATGAAGTATTAATTAAGAGGCGTGTTTATGCAGTGCTTTATTTGTGTTTATTTGGGAAATCAAGACCATTGCATTCATTTTTAGTGAGAATGAAGTAGTCAAATAATTAAGCCCACTAAACCATTTTTTCTATAGCTAGTAGTATATATATATATATATATATATATATATATATATATATATATATATATATATATAGTGTTTCCTTCTGTGTTGCCTTCAAAAAAATATAGTGTTTCCTTCTTTAATTTCACATATTTTAATAATTGTCAATTTATTAAAATAAAATAGTCAAATTACTTGATATTTTGTGGAGCTTTAGAGATTATTTCAAAAGTCTTTAATTAAATTCCCCTTTTTGATTTACGATATTTAAGTGAAATTATTTTTTAATTCAATTTATTTAAAATTGGAGTAGAAGTTTAAAAAAATGCAAAGTACATAATTAAAAATAACATCAATTTTTTTACTCTTTAATTATAATTTAAAAAAACCTTTATCACAAATGACCAATTATAAAATTTACACTTTAATTGTTTTAAAAAAATATTCACCATTTTTAAATTTTATTTCAATACATACATGTGCAGTGTGTGTGTGTGTGTAGGATTATTTTTATACTATTCATCACTATTTATTTTAGTTTATTACCTTCTCAAAAAATGATTATATAACTTTAATCACATAGGTATATAACTTTATTTTGGTTAATGAGATATCATATTCATATAAACATGGATAAGAGAAAAAAAACTTGGCAAAGACAAGAGAACAAAGCAAAGATAGTAATTGTATTGAAATTTAAAAATGCATGGAGAAGCTCACTTATTAGGTCTAATTTTTACGAGAGACTGAGACTAAAACATTGACTCATTTGTGTCATTAGATTGAGAAATTAAAATAAATATATTGTAATATAATCAATAACAATAAAAATTATAACCAATAACATTAAAACACAAAATCTCACTGATTAATATTTTTATTGATCTTTTAATAAAAAAATTCTTCATAATAAATTATTTTTTTGAATATTTTTCTAAAATTTTTAAATATATAATTATTTTTAAATTTTTACATTAGTATTTAAATAAATTGAAAATAGCATCAAATACTCCACTATTTTTATCCAAGGATATGTAAACTGTATATACTACTGTACTAGATGTTTAAAACGTTGAGTGAAACACATGAAGGGGTGGTGGCGCAGTTGGCTAGCGCGTAGGTCTCATAGCTTCTGAGTGATCCTGAGGTCGAGAGTTCGAGCCTCTCTCACCCCAATTCTTTTCTGCTCATTTTTATTTTTATTTTTACGGTAGTTGTACTTGTTTTGCCACACGATTGCAATGATTCATTCTAAAACTGAAAACCCACACAAATAAATCCGTAGGAAATCGGATAAAAATAGCGTACAACTCTTTATATTATCTAAAAATGTTTAAATTAGATTCTATATTCAAAATCGAATCAATTTAATTTTTGTACTCCGTACCATTTATTTTTGTTCAATCCGGCTCTTCCATTAACTTGTCTCTTAAATATTACTCCAAAATTTTAATGATTACGTCAAACTTTAATATAAATAACAAGAAATTGTTGTATTGACATGTTAATTCATACTTATTTTTATTTATATTTAACTAAGAGCAATATACATTTATTTATTTATTTTCTTTTATGGAAAAAATTAGGGAAAAAATAATTTATTATATAATGACTAAAATTAGATTAAAAGTATGCATTATTGTGTTAAGCAATATTTCTATGTATTATTTGACATGGTTACAAATTTAGGACAATATATAAGAGACATGTGAATAAAAAGACTTGATTGAACGAAAATAAATAGTAAAAGGACTAAATTGATGTAATTTTAAGTCCAAAGAATAGTGTCAAGGAACCAACTCAACCAAAAGGTCAAGTTTGTGGTTGTGGCCCAGGAACACTTATTTATATTCTAACACGCCCCCTCACGTGCAGGCGTAATCTTTTTCGAGCCTTGCACGTGAAACTTTAATTTTTTTTAAACTGGGTGACAGTGAGTTTCGAACTCGTGACCTCTTGGTCATCAAGGCTCCGATACCATGTCAAGGAACCAACTCAACCAAAAGCTTAAGCTTGTGGTTGTGGCCCAGGAACACTTATTTATATTCTAACAAATAGTTTAAAGATTTTCCTCTCTCACCCCAATTCTTTTCTGCTCATTTTTATTTTTATTTTTACAGTAGTTGAACTTGTTTTGCCACACAATTGCAATGATTCATTCTAAAACTGAAAACCCACACAAATAAATCGGCAAGAAATTGGACAAAATACCGTAGAGGTCTTTATATTATCTTAAAATGTTTAAATTAGACTCTATACTCAAAACCAAGATAATTTAACTTTTGTACTATTTATTTTTGTTCAATCAAGTTCTACCATTCCCTTGTCTCTTACTCTCTCCGTTTCTTAAAACTCTTCCTCTTTCATTTTTTTTTATTTTTCTTAAAACATTTTCCTTTTCTATTAAAAATCCACTTCTACAGCTACTTTTTCATACCTACCTATCACATCATACTTTTTCACTAACAAAGCTATGACATCTTACTTTTAGCAATCACATCAAGGGCAAAATTGGAAAGTCAACTACAATTTAACACTTCCTTATTTTTCTCCAAAATCAAAAGAGGAACCGTTTTGAGAAACGGAGGTAGTATATATTACTCCAAAATTTTAATGATGACGCCAAACTTTACTATAAATGACATGAAACTGTTGTATTGACATGTTAATTCATACGGAGTACTTATTTTCATTTATATATAACTAAGAACAATATACATTTATTTATTTATTTTCTTTGATGAAAAAAATTAGGGAAAAAATAATTTATTATATAATGACTAAAATTAGGTTAGAAGCATGCATTATTGTGTTAAGCAATATTTCTATGTATTGTTTGATATCGTTAAAAATTTAGGACAATGTATAAGAGACAGGTGAATAAAAAGACCTGATTGAACAAATATAAATAGTAAAGGGACTAAATTGATATAATTTTAAGTCCAAAGAAGAATAGTTTGAACATTTTTAGATGATAGAAGAATTTTTGCGGTACTTTATTGCAAGAAATCAGTTGAACTTTCAATTGTGTGATCGCCTCAAATATAAGTTTTCAACTTACAACCACAAATTGTGTGTGAATGAAGAATGCCACATAAAATGTGCAAATAGGACAACCAAATAAAAAAGTCGCACTAAATTATGTACATTTGATTCTTGTGTAGTAAAATTCCATTACAAATTGTACAAAATTTTAAAACTATGCTTAAAAAAATCTATTGGCATTACATATTTTCTCAGTCTCTCAAAGCATTTTATGTATTGAATTTTGAGAAGATAACTTGTAGAACTTTTTTAACCAATGTGAAATAACAATAACTGAAATAAGTGGGGCTTGGAATATGTCAAATGGGTATAACGCAAAACAAATTGAGATAAAAAAGCATTTATGTTCATTTAGGCTAAATGGAAATGTTGCTTTACGAGGAATAAGAAGTACGGAGTATAAATGAAAATTTTTTATGGAACAGAAAAAGTATATAGTAGTACCCAGAATATACCGAGTATCATTTTATGTGTATATTATGTTTAACATTTGATCATAAAATATTACTCCCTAATAAAATAATACTAAGAGGAAGGGAGAGAGCAAGGGACTAAAGAGTTACATACTGGCTAAGAGGAAGGCCGTAATAAAAAAATACTGGCTCTGCCCGTCTAAGATGTTTTCAATTTGACTTTTTTCGGGTCTTAATGACAGTTTAAAAAAATGAAAATTTGTCAAAGTATACATAATAAAATGGACAGAGTATATTAAACGAGTGGTGATATATAATAAATAAAATAAGTCAGTATAATTATGATATTTAATAGAAAGATTTGTGAGAGACAAATAAAAAAAGATGGATATGGAGGGAGTATTTATAAAGAGCCATGCGTGCATCCAAAAGACCTCAAAAGAGAACCATCCCACACCCAAATGATGACCAATAATTCAGATTTGCTCAGCAACAATTCTTTCACCCAATTCCATGCACCCACAATCACCCTAATCCTTTTTCTTCTTCCTCCTCTTCTATTACTCTTCATTTATATTTACAACTACCTCTTCTCCGGCGGCCCAAACAACTCCCCTCTCTACCTCATCGACTTCTGCTGCTACAGGCCGCCGGACCACCTGCGGATCTCGACGGCGCAGTTCATCGAGCACGGCCACTCCTGCGTGTCCAGGAAGGACCAGCAGTCGTTCGACTTCTACGCCAAGTCCGCAGCGCGGTCGGGGATCGGCGGCGAGGCGTGCGCGCCGCCAGTCATGCACCAGCTCCCGCCGGACTTCTCCCTGAGGCCGTCGAGGGAGGAGGCGGAGGCGGTGCTCTTCGCGGTGGTGGAGGAGGTGCTGGGGAAGTGCGGCGTCCGGCCGGAGAGCGTGGACGTCCTCGTCTCTAACTGCAGCCTCTTCTGCCCCACCCCTTCCATTACTTCCATGATCATCAACAGGTTAATTAATTTATTATTTCTCAAAAATGTATTGTAAAAAGTCAAATAAATAAATGGGAGGGAGAGGGAATATAAGGAGGAATTTACTTATATAGGACTGAAACATAATAACTTTCTCAATATATGATCATATGTTTTTGTTTCACAATGTATGACCATTAATCATTATCCATTAGTCATTATTCAAGTAAATATCCATCATCAGTTGACATTATTCTTCTCACTATACATTATTAAGTACTATTTAGAAAATAAAAAGGTTTAAGATCTATATTAGGAAACTACCTATGTTTTAGTTCTATTTAGTGCAAATTTTACTTATTTTTAACGTTTTGAAAAAAATATACAGTGATAGTGTTTAATTTTAAAGTTCAAAAAATTAATCTAGATTTTAAACAAACTTATCCAAATAAAAGTTACTTAACAGGTTCAAGTTCAGAAGCAACGTGAAGAGTTTCAGCCTGAGCGGAATGGGGTGCAGCGCGGCGATGGTGGCGATGAGCGCAGCTCGAGACGTGCTCAAAGTGAACAAGAACTCAGTGGCGTTGGTGGTGAGCATGGAGGCGATCACGCCCAACGGCTACTTAGGGAACGACAAGTCCATGATCCTCACCAACACCCTCTTCAGAATGGGAGGCGTCGCCGTCTTGTTGTCCAACCGGAGGCGCGACCGCAAGACGGCGAAATACAAACTCTGTCACCTCGTGCGGACCCACATGGGCGCGGACGATGATTCCTATCGCTCCGTGTACCAGACAAACGATGATTTGGGGTTTCAGGGCGTTTTTCTCTCCAGAAAGCTTCTCCAAGTTGCAGGAAAGGCACTGAAAACGAACATATCAAAGCTCGGCCCGCGGGCTCTACCGTTATCCGAACTCGTCCTCTATGCGTACGCGACGACCAAAAGGAGAATCTTGAAGAAGGGGGACGCGTTCGTGCCGAATTTCAAGAAGGCTTTCGAGCATTTCTGCATCCACGCGGGGGGAAGAGCTGTGATTGATGCAGTTGAGGAAAGCCTCAAGCTGAGCAAAGAAGACGTGGAGGCCTCTAGAATGACACTTTACAGGTTCGGAAACACTTCGTCTTCCTCGGTTTGGTACGAGCTTTGCTACCTTGAAGCTAAAGGGAGGATTAAGAAGGGCGATCGGGTGTGGCAGATGGCGTTTGGGAGCGGGTTTAAGTGTAACAGTGCTGTTTGGATGTGTGTTTCGGAGCTTGACCCGAACCCGAATAATGCATGGTCTGATAGGATCCATAGGTATCCTGTGGAAGTTCCAAAGGTTTTAGATCATTGACAAATCTTACCTTTGGGTAGCAGCAACATGTCTATGTTGTCGGAAAACAAAACAAGTAATAACGTAAATGACAAGACAATAAATTGGTTTCATGTAGTCTAATAAAGTTCACTAATGGGAGATGGCAGATTATTGTATACATGTAGAATATGGTGAGAATGGGAGATGAATAATAGTGATTTTGGATGCCATATCATTTGTGTTCCTTACCATTGAAGAAGTCTTTTTTAATAGTTTATGATTGGTTCATAATTGTCTTTCTTACTTATCTACAGGCATACATAAAAACTCATGTGACGAAAAAAAATGAAACACGGAGAATTAGTTTTGCACTATGTTTGATTCAAAGAATTTGAGAGGAAAAAGAAAAAAAAAATGAAGCAGAAAACAAGTTTTTCTTGTTTGGTTAGAGACGAAAAGAAAGAAAATGTGGAAAGAAAAACAATTGAGAAGACCAAAATGAACTAAGAGGAGGGGAACCAAAAATGAGAAAATCATTTTTTTTCTTTTCCTTCCAAATTCCTTGAACGGTCCATGATGGATCAGAGCTTTAATGGTTGAGTTTAACACTTTGTTTTTCTATGAAATATTGACATTAACATATCTGTGATACTCTCACCAGTCACAACAGAAGTGCACAAGAAAGGGCCAATATTGGTGTTGTGTTCGTTTACAGAAAAGCATCCTTCTCCAGAAGCATTAGGACGTCTATTTGGTCATTCAGTATGGCGACATCCATGGGTGTCTTCCCGTCCATGTTTCGAAGAGTGCTGCCAACGAAAGGACACCAAAATTAATGTAAAAAAATGTTTCCATAATTCCAATCAACCAAACGGGGAATTGAAAAAAAATGGACTCACACAGCGGCGCCGTACTCCAGCAGAAGCGCAACACACTCCTTCCTTCCATATCCCGCAGCGTAATGTAGAGCCGTATTCTTATTCTTGTCCAACGCATCCACTTTCGCCCCTGCCTCTAGAAGAATCCGAACACACTCCTCCTGTGGAGAGCACGTATATTAGGACTAACCGGTTTACAACTTTACACTACCAATTTTGGACCTAATAGGTAGGTGATCATGTTATTTCTTCATACATACTCTTAGAAGTCTGGATTGAAGAACATGAATTCCCCCTTCCAAAATTGTTAATAATTAGGAGTGCATTGAACAAAACCAGACTAGCGTGTGATAACATATGCCCTACGCTCACTTATGTTTCTATCTGTGATAGAACTAGCCTGCATATAGACATAGCATATACATTCTTGAAAACTACTTAAGTTTATTTTTGTGGGTGGGTGGGTGGGGCTATTGCTTTTACAGCTAGAGTGTGACTTCTAGCATTCAGAAAATGATGAGTAAAAAGCCAAACATCACCAAACAAAGCAATGACTAACCTCCCCGTATCCACAGGCAAAATGCAGTGCTGACCTTCCCTCTGAATCTGCTTCATCTCTGTCACCACCAGCAGCGAGTGCTTTCTTCAAACCCTAAAAGTTCACTCAAAAGCCAAGTAAAATCTTTATTAGAATGGAAACCATATCTACAAATGCAAATGAGTAATATGCAACAATTTATTTATACAAAATAAGATTTGTTCTTTTTGTAATTACTTGAGCAACATTCAGAATTCATTTGAAAAAGTACCTCCACATCCCCAACACTGGCGTAGTTATGAACGGTCAATTCATCTTCCTCATTCACTTCTTCAGTTTTGTCTGGGACATTTTTGCCTGAAATACTTGTTTCCTCAGCATCAGCAAAGCCCATTGCTTCACCCAATTTCTTTAGAACATCCTTATCATTCCAATACCTAGATTAGTAAGCACAATTTGTAGTGTTACTTAAATGTCAAAAACTAGCTGGGATTGGTGGCATGCAATTTGCAGTGTTACTTAAATGTCAAAAACTAGCTATCGTTGTAAATCCATGGAAACAAAAGATATAGGGGCCAAGTTTTGTGGGAAATGCCCATCCTTTCTAAGATTAAGGGCAGTACCGCTATCATCATACGTAATTTTCACTGGAATTGAAAAATTTTGTGAGACAATATTGATATGATATAATTGCTATCGGCATTTCCCATTAAAGATTGATATTGTAAAATCAACAAGTATAATTGTGAATTATGGAATATGAATGCACTCCTTCGTACTCCATAACACAACCCACAAAATTACATATCTCGCCATGATCACCATTTTCCTTGAACATCTTGAATAAAAAAGAATATATATGTGCTAAATTTTAATAGATATGGTCATTAATAACCTCATCATTGCAGCCGGACCCCCGCGTTCTATCTCTTCCAGGATCGTCTTCAAAGATGGATCTTCTTTGGCGTGTGCAATTTGTTCTTCAAATTGGACACCCTGAGCAGGATTTGAAAATCTTTCAAGCATATTGGACATTCTTGGATCCTGACAAATATAAGGAAAATAATTTAAGCCGCTCAGGTAAAGGAACATTCAATGATGAAAATAATTAGAGACCTATATGATGTGATTATATTAAACCTGCACCAATGCATTTCCAAGTCGCTCAGTCATTGTCATAAACTCTGGATTTTGCATAACTTGCTCCATTGTTGCATAATACTGCTGGGGATCAAAGTGTGGAATCCCGCCTTCAGAAGCTGCACCCTGAAAGGTCTTTTGAAGGTTTTCTGCCATGTCATTGAATGAAGGATCTCTTGCAATCTGTTCAGCTAGATCTTTAATGCTTGGATCCTACATTATCATTAACCATATAAGGAACTGATAAAAATTCAGACATGTTATCCACTAAGGACAGAGATCGAAGGACAGCATTTACACGAGATTCATGGCTATTACTCGGTACAAATTTAGATAGTATGAGTACTAGAGAAAATAATTATATTGAAAATCAAGTCTATGAGCTCCAAAATTGCATTTATTCGAATCTCCTTCTCCCTTTGCACTCAATGGTCCCTCAGACCTCAAGTATAATGCGAAAAAAAAACATAGATTTTCCATCATGTGAAGGGACCAAAATTAAACGTAGTACTTCAACTTATCAAATATCCAATAAAAGGCAACTCATACATTAAGGAGGCCAGACAATGCTGAGAAATCAAAAGGATTTTCCAATCCAGGTCCGTCTAGAGGGGCGGCATTTCCTGGTCCAGATTGAGTCACAGCGGAACTGGATTTGGTAGACTTCTTATCGTCAGTTGAACTTGTTCCCGACATCTCACCTGAAAGAAAAAAGTATGGATTAACTCATTAAGATGCTAAGCTCTGCCAAGTTCATGATCTGTCCTATTTCTACTCATCATGCTATGATGATATCTTTGCATGAATTTATAATGTTAACTAATCCTTTCTCTATATCAAGTGGAAACCTATGATGATAATAACAGGTTTATAATTTCACCTCTTTAGTTCTTCTTACAGAAAAGGAATTCCAAAGTGAACATAAATGTTGTATTCCTTCAATTCATCCTCTACTACGAGAAAAAACAGAAGTAAATACTCAAAATGTGCAAATAGCAATCCCGCTCTTCAACGATCCAGTTAATGAAAGCTCAATTATGAAGCGAATTCAAGCATTTAGGTATCCGAAACATTAAGCAGATGATGGATGATGATACGATTAGATTGAAATAAAAAAGGAAGATATGCTTGAATTTGCAGGGATAAAATTGAAGAATTACGTCAGATATATCTGGTGAGAGGCCGATTGAGCGAGAACGGAAAGCGCGCGAGAGAGTCTCTTCTTCTTCTTATCCTTCCTTCCTTCGTCTGCAGGTTTCCTTGCTCGAATCGCACTGTGTTGTTTTAAAATAGCGATTCGTCCGCATTCCGTACAGCTTAAAAGACGTTAATGGGCCCCCGATATATTAGCGAAGCACGTTTCGTATTGATTATTTGGCGTAATGGGCCGCTGATAATGCTAACAGAAGATATTTAACACTCGTGTTTAGTTCTTGTGGACAATTTAGAAGTCCAATTGTGTTCTTCCTTGATCCAAAAAAGGTTTAAGTCTCAAAATAATCATTTTCTTTACCGGTAATGAGATTTGATTAAATTCCTCTTCAATTGAATTAATTTGAAAAAAAAGATACACAATTTCTTCATAAAACTAAAATATTAAAATCTTACATCAAACACTTTATACTAAAAATTTCTCTTTATAGTTGAAAGACTGTATGTTCCATATAAATATATGGAGTATATTTTTTTCTTGGAATAATGATGACACTCTTAATACACTCTCTCTGTTTGGAATTGATCGTCTTATTTTTCTTTTCGCCCGTCTAAATAGTTGTCTTACTTTCTTTAATTACTTGCCTAATAATGTAAAAAATATATGATCTATTCGTACATTTCTTTTTCTTCAAAACAGGTTTAAAGTGCTAAGCTAGCCAAGCCAATCATAGGCCATGACAATCATGACAATTTTTGTGCTTGATCTTCTTCCTCTCTTGCCATGACAATCATGAAGCTTTCCCCACACACACACCTTGTGTGGTCGTCTTTGCTGAGGTAACCGTGGAGAAGTTCATGGGCCACATTGTATGACCTAATATTGAGTGTTATATTAATACAAGAACGTACTCAAATATGCATTTACTATAGTAGGTTATAATAATTTTGATCGATAAAAATTCATCGCATTTATCTTTCTATATATTATATCTCCCATATAATAATAAAAAAAGAGATACATGAGTAAATTAAAATGATACTCCCTCAGTCCCTGAAAAATGAGAGGTTTTGATTTTTAAAGAATTTAAGGTGAGTGTAGGATTTGATGGTTAGATTAATAGTGAATAGATGTGATGTAATAGATGTGTTAAGAATTAGTAAAGGTAAAATTCATTTTTTTGATAGAAATGATAGTCTTTTTTTTGGGACGGGTAAAAAAGAAATGAGAAATATTTTCAGGGATGGAAAGAGTATAAAAGTACAAAAATAAAAGTAACCTAGTTTGGAATATACAACTTTGCCGTTAAAACATATAGAACGATATTAGATGTTAACCAACTTGTAAGGTCAAAATTATCTAGTTAACACAAATGAATTGAAGTGGATTTAACCATAATACGAGTAGATTTAACAACACACTTTTCTAAAAAGTAGTATAATGGCAGTATGGTAACAATATAGCGGTGTGATGACAATGTAGCGCATGGACAACATGGTAGTGTAATGGTGGAACATGGTTGCAATGTAGTGGAGGACTACCTGTCAACAGTGGTCAACATTGACAACCAGTTGTAGGTTTTCGGCGAGATACGTCGAAGCTTCAAAGAACCACCCTGATATTCCGATGACAACTGGTAATGCAGATTGTGACAGTAAATTGTTATTTAGATTTTAAAATACCAAATTCTGGATTTAATTTTTGTATACTCTCGTACAATTTTATCCTATTTAGAAAGGTTTCTCAAAGTAGAAGTAAATCTAACAAAATCATAAAAAGATTTTTCATTGGTAATATAAAATTTTCCAATAAATTTCATTAATAGTAGTCGATTTACTCGATTTCCAAAATCAGTTAATCTCAAATGTGTTGCAAAAATACCATAAAAGTCGTTTTCAACTCGATTGCTAATATAAGTAAATTAATTTATGGTTGAATAAAATTCAATGCGAATATTTAATTTAGGGTCTAATTAGACTATATATGGAGAATTGTTTTGGTAGAATAAAGTTTTGCTTGGAAATAATATTTAAATTAATATTAACATTTTAACTTTTTTAAGAGGGTGGTTGACTTTTAAAAAATTAAAACTAAAATTCTGACACTATTTCCAAACGGGCACTAAATATAGAAAATGAAAATAATGTAAATTTGCAAAAAAGTTGATTAAAAGAAATTAAAAAGAGTTTAATGTAGAAATTAAAATAAGAAATTTAAATCCCACCTTTTGTGCTATTTAGTGTAAATATTTCTTTTTAGTAATGTAGAAATTAAAATAAGAAATTTTTTATGAAATTTGAAAAAAAAATTGGTCAATATTTTTTAGAAATAGTCCTAGAGTCATTTAGCATTAATGCGGAGTATAAAACAGAAAACAGAGGAATTTATTATGTTCGCGGGATTCCTATCAATTGATTTTGACCGGAAGAAAAAAAGGGGAAAAAATAAATAAAGCAAAAAGTCGGGAGAGTGGAAACGAAACGGCCAAAGATGAAGCTGAAATGGGCGACGGCGGCGGTGCATCTGGTGGCGCTGGTGATCCTCGTGCGGCCGGAGAAGGGGGCGGCGATGTGGTTTAATTTGCCGGCGGGCGAGACAAAGTGCCTCTCCGAGCAAATCTACAGCGGCGTGCTCGTTTTGGGAGAGTACTTCTCTTTCTCCGGTTCCGACGGCTCCCCCGCCATGACGGTCCAGGTTTGTCTTTTTTTAATTTATTTTAAGTGTAGATTTGTACGGAGTAATAGAAATAAAAAATACCGTGATCAATGAATATATCTTTTGTGTGTACAAATATAAAAGGCCATCAAAGTTGAATGTTGTCATTTTGAGATTGAAATATAATTTGTCCATCTAGATTTAATTTTCACATTTTGAGGTGGTTTATGATAGTTTGAATGAATATTTTCACCAGTTCAAGAAGTGCTCTAAATGAAAATCAAATCTTATTGGGATAACAATATTATGGTTCTAAAATAAAAGTCACGGTTCTATATATGATACTCCTACTATGTACGGAGTAAGTGGTTAAAATTATTTTCAATTCATATTTTTTAATTTTGTGTAGATTGAAATACTCAAAAAAATTATCAAAGACATATTTATATTATTTACTCATATTACCAATGAAAATTATTCAAAAATAGATATTTTTGATACTATGAATATTAATTCTGTCATTTATTTGAATCAAATCATAGCAAACAAGATTAAACCATCAACTAATTAATCAACTTTGCTCAAGATTTTATTAAATCATTTTTTCTCTAATTTTTCAATCTATATTCTGATAAAATATAGTGAAAATTGACCACTCTTTTGTTAAAAAAAGTGGAATTTCCTTCAGTTTAATGGTGGGAAATTTTAAGTGAAATTTGCACTAAATAATTTTCATAATTTTTTGTATCTTTAGACTAATATTAAATAATTAGCAATTAAAATAATTTAGGGAATTAAGTACTCTGGACTACATTGGGAAATAGCTACTCCGTGTAATTTTTTGGAACAAGCGTATCATATAGTACTCTCTTCGTCCCAGATTAAAATACATGTTTATTATTCACAAGATTAAACTTAATTTATTTTCTTTCTCTATTTTCGTTAGTTATTTGATAAAATACTATAGTCATATCACCACTAATTTTATAGATCTTTTAATATAGTTTTTAAATATGTATTTTTTACTTTTTAATTTTACATTGTTTTTCATATAAAATAATTTGAAAATAATTTCAATCAAATATCGTAAATCGAAACAGACAGTTTAAATTTAGAAAGAGTAGTATATAGTAAATTTAACAAATTTTAATTTTAGAAGTAATTTTACATGGGCTGACTTTCTCATCCGTGTTTTAAATGAGACTTTGACCAAGACCATAATTTATTTCAAAAAGAAGTCTCCCGCTTTAACTTTTTTGCCAACACAAATCATAATCCGAAAATTTAGGACACATTAATTTATTTATAAATTGGTATTGAAATAAAAAAAAGTTTACATACTTAAAAGCTACATCAAAACTTATAATAGTAAACCTATAAATCATATTAGGATGAAGAGAGTAATTAAATAATATTGCGTATTATATAAGTAAAAAATATTTTACAAGATAAATCTAATAAAATTATAGATTAATAATTTTAGTTGAGTTGATATATTTTAACAAATTGCAGGTAAAATCACCATTAGGGAACATACTCTACGAAAAGGATCACGCGAATAATAACGTGACGGCGGGACAGTTTAGCTTCACAACGACGGCGGAGGCTGCTGGACTTTATGTTATATGCTTTCGGAGTTACCGTACAAGTGTAAACAGTATGGTATCCCTTGATTGGAAAATTGGCATCTTTGCAAAGGACTGGGATTCCATTGCAACAACTGAGAAAATTGAGGTCAAATCATTTACTCTCTCTCCATCCTTTTTTAATTGTTCAGTTTATTTTTTCTTAACAAACTTTTGATCAATAAAAGAAAAACAACAACAACAACCCAATAAATGTAGGATCTAGGTGGAATGTTTGAATAAAATACTTTCGAGTACTCTTTTGTAGTTGTTAAGAAACCAACTAATTCAATCAAAATCGCAAGTTTGTAGGCCTTGAAAAGTGCATTTATGGTTGATTTAAGACATGCATGTGAAACTTGAATTTTTTATTACTTAATGTTAGTGAATTTTGAACTCGTGATTTCTTGATAACAAGACTTCGATATAATTTGTATATTACTTTGTATCTAACAGTAGTCGTATAATGTGGCATGGTCCACCGCAAAAACTTTAGCTTTTTATTGATTTAGTTAGTTGAAGTCTATGATATCAAAGTTTTGTAAATCAGTAGTCACATTTTCGAATTTCATGTTCACGTGCAATAAAAAAAGAAGCTTTGTATGCACATAATGAAACATGTTGAAGTATAAAATTTGCACCAAATTGTACTAAAACATATGTTTTTTTCCAATTAGTACCTACAACTTTTTTGTTTTCTAAATAGCACTTGAATAATGTTCAGTGGCAGGAACAATAATGTCCAGTGATTGTAGATATTTACTTTGAATAATGTTCAATAATGGTGTTGGAGATTTATTTGAATAATGTTCAATGAACATTGTATAGTATTCCCTCCGTTCCACAAAACCCTTCCGGTTTTGACTTTGGGGAAAAATAAGGAAAGTGTAATTTTGATTGACTTTCCAATTTTGCCCCTGATGTGATGGAAAAAAGTAAGATGTGATAGTTTGGTTATTAGTGAAAAAGTATGATGTGATAGGTAGGGTATGAAAAAGTAGGGGTAAAGGTGGTTTTTAATAGAAAGTGGAAGTGTTTTGTGGAAAACAAAAAAAAACGAAAGAAGAAGAATTTTGTGGAACGGAGAGAGTACTACATACTACATTGGAAAATAATATAGTACCACATCAGAAAGTCACTATGTTTTTGTACAATATAGGTAAATTCTTTTATGGTATGTTTGGGAATATGGATTTGGATTCCAAATCCAAATTTGGCTCAAATTCCATGTGATGGTGTAAATATAGCTGGGTGGGTTGACCGAATCTGACCTGGACACTCTCGTCCCGTAATGTAAAACACACACAAGAACACAAAGTATGACCTAGACTGGGTAAATCTCCTCAGTCCGAAATATATTTCTTACTATGTCTCAAGAGTGTACTATTTTTAGTGATATAAATAATGGATCCCCTCCTCTATCCAATATCATCATATTTATAGAGGAGGATTTGTGACCTTCCCCTGTTCATCCATGGACAAAATAGGAAACCCGTGGGAAGGTCACTGTAGTTAATGGGAACACTGTACAATCATTGACTATAAATGGATATTCTCAATCCAATCAGCCCTGCAAGGTGACAAACATCCCTTTCACTGTTTGCCTCGTGATGGACGAGCGGCGGGGTGGTCCCTCGATCTTTGACGTGGTTCACCATGCCTGAGAGACTGGACCAATGTTTGCCAAATAAGATGATATGTCCGGTCACCTTTTCTCAAAGGTTAACCGGTCATTTCTTGAGCTCAACCCGTCTCTTTGGTATTCCTGAATATTCTTCGTAACATTAGGTCACATTTTGGCTATCGCCCAAAATGTGACCGGTCACTTTTTTAGTGGAAGTGACCGGTCAACTTTTGACTCATCCCAATTGAAGAGTTAACATCATTTGGTGAATGATAAAAGTGACCGGTCATACTTTGACCTGTCCCTTTTGGTTATCCGGGTCGGGTATAAGGATATACCCATCACCATGTATGGGAAACTTAAAAATTTTGAATTTGGATCTGAATTAAATTCTTCTCATCCATAACATTGTATCTTTTGACAAAAAAAAATAAGTTTCGTATTTAAAAAGTTCACCAAGTATTTAAAATGATGTATTTGGTTCAATTTTGTAGAAATATAATTAGAACTAAACTTGAATTAATTTGATTACACATAAATCTGCTATTTATAATAGCTACAAGACTATGACCTAATTACGAGCCCAACAAGAATGAGCTCATTAACGACAAACTCTACTACATTCCTTAACACTCCCCCTCAAGTTGAGCATGAGATGAAGGAATGCACAACTTGGACAATTAAAACAAAACTAAGACTAAAAAAATTGATAAACAACTTGAACTTGATCTGCTGTGATAACAACAAACGAAGGTGACCGGCCCTGCAAACAAACAATAAATTTTGATGATGAATGACTCCCACGCGATGACACGGGGACGACTTACAAGCATCCCAAACTTGGAGGCCGTGTTGCCGGACTGAGACGCGACTATGCAACCAACCTCACAAATTGATATGTCGAACTGAGGCGCGACTATGCGACCAACCTCACAAACAAACAAGTCGAACATACAGCTGGTTGCACTTGAACATACCAAATAGCAACCAAAAACAATGTCGCCAAAAACATCATCAAATTTCGATGACCGGTAGAGTGAACATAAAAACCTTCTTCCTCGAAGCACGAACAAATCAAAACAAATTCAACAAAGTGACAAACCAACAACCACTGTACAAAAACCGGTGCACAAACCAAAGTAACCCTTTTTTTTTCTTTTCACCACTATTGACCAGTAGTTGAAAAGAAGCCTCAATCTATTGTTAATGGCAATTGACCTACAGTACCGCGGTTGACTCTCTCCAAATTAAGTGGCATGCAAAGCATGCCATACTGGCCGAACAAGAGTTTGTTACAACTGGATGAAACAAATCGGCAACGGAATTGAGCGAAGGAAACGGGACAGAGACGGTTCCGGACAAAACGGGATGCACGATTTCAGCCAGCGAGCACAATGTTGAAGCAGCGGTGCGGTAGATCGATGGATTTGCAGGAGGAGACTGACGGATCTGCTGGGCGAAGGAGGGAACTTCCGGACGGAGGGAACCTTCGGCGATGCAGAGACGCGCTGGCGATGCTGGACGGACGAATCTGCTAGAGGAGCAGATCTGCTGGACGACACAGATGAAAACGGACGAAAGAGGGAGGGAGGGACGGTGCTTGCAGAGGAAGACGGACGGACGGGATTGCAAAGATGATCGTGCAATTTTGCTACGAAATAACTAGGGTTTATAGGCATGGAACTTGGCTTTGGTCTTTGGACAATAGCCCGGCGGACGGCTAATGGCGGTGGCACCGCCCGCCAGGAGCGAACGAAACAATTTTTAGGCCACCAGGAACGTTGGCTCTGATACCATGTAGAAATATAATTAGAACTAAACTTGAATTAATTTGATTACACATAAATCTGCTATTTATAATAGCTACAAGACTATGACCTAATTACGAGCCCAACAAGAATGAGCTCATTAACGACAAACTCTACTACATTCCTTAACAAATTTCTTCAAAATCATGAAAATGGATTTCTTCTATAGTTCTATGCCTTTTCTAAGAGAATTCCTTTTCTTTTTTTTTTCAAGAAGTGCAGGGTCTCCAGCTGGAACTGAGAAAGCTTGAAGAAGCAACAAAGGCCATCCGGCAAAGTACACTCAATCTCATGTTAAAGTAGTCTTTCTAATTTAATTTGCTAATTTATTAACCTATATACCTTCCTCCATCTCGAGTTAGTTGCAACACAATAACGTCACAAGGTACAAAAAAATGTTTAAAAGATAAAGAAAAGTGTGAAGCTAAATTCGAGACAATCTAAATAACTATGAAGATTATTTTGAGACAATCTAAAAAGAAAAGTGTGAAGCTAAATTCGAGACAATGATGTTCTTTTGAGACCTATCATGTGTCGTCATAATAAAACTCATGTTATATTATTATACTCATTTTATATGACTGGGTTTCTTATATGCATGTCATTTGTCGTCGTTATGCTATAATAATATTGTGGTATAACGGCGGTGACGAAGGCAAAATCGCAATCTCATTGACACCGTTACACTAAAATCATTGAAAATACTGAGAATGTATGTAATAGAATTGTCTTAGCTCTAAATATGATTTGATTCCTTTTAATTAATTAATTGATCAGGGATGTAAGAATGCAGAGGATGAGTAACAAGACAAATGCGAAGGTGGCAAGATACAGCCTCATTTCCCTGGGAGTCTGCATTCTTATTTCAGCTCTCCAAGTCTGGCAACTGAAGAGATTTTTCAGGCACAAGAAGCTTCTTTAAATTACTTAGGCCTCTTTCTTTTTGCCAAACAAGATTAGAGGCAAGGGTTATTTTTTTAAAAAAAAAAAAACTAGTAACAAAAATTACTGCCCTCGGTTGAGTATTAATTTTTTTAAAGAGGTTGTATTGAGAATTGATCACCTCATGTTGAATAATAAATATTCCATAAATATACAAATATACATCAGCGTGTAATGTCTGTTGGACAGCTAGCATCGGTGTGTGTCTGTGACAAAAATGGTGTACACCACCCGGAATACACCGAATTGTTTTGCGAATAGTTTTTTTTTTTTTGCATAATAAAACAGCCGAAAACATACATATACAATGCCTTCCCAATTTGTATTGTGTATTTCATATTTTTGGGTCAAAACTTTATTAATCGGTTTTCACTATTTTTGATGCTTTATTTGATAACGTTACGTGTATATAATTATGGCAACTCTTGTTTGGTACAAACACATTTAATACTTTTGATATAATTTTAAAATATACATAGTATAAATTAATTTTTTTATTCTTGCAATTTTCAAATAAAATAAACAAAAAATAACTTCAATGTGACAACGTAAATCGTAGCAAGTAATTTCATTTGGGGCAAAGGGAATAACAACCAAAGATTTGTTAAACAATGTATTAACGCAAATTATTCTCATATTTTTTCTATATCTTTACCAAATATTTTAGTTAACAAATCATTATTTAGCTTATACGTAAAGATCCACCATGAGCCAATCATCAATAAAAGAGTTTGCCCTCAAAAAAATAACCCCCTTCCCAAAAAACTTAATTCACTCTTTTTTGAACATCTCAAAGAATGAAAGAATAACTCTCATTTGCTTTATTTTCTTTTTAAATACTCGTAACAAATTTGGCCCGCAGCATTTCTCTATCATCTAAATAAATTCTAATCATACATTTATAATTTTTCAACACTTTATCATTTTTTAACCATTACATTAATCATAAAAATAAACAGAATAAAGTTTATTAGGCTGAAGGGAATACTTTTCTTCATATCAGCAAGTCTCAGTATTGAATCCAACAATTTACTGCTCACATACGTTTCCCAAATGAAGTTACTAACAAAAATAACAGCAAATAATGTCAATACTCAGGACAAAAATACAAGATAATAGTCAATCACAATTTATAAATATCATAAAGCATTTCAGTGAGTAAAACTCTTCCACTTCTCACAAGTTGGAAAAAAAAGAATAACAAATCTATTAGAGCCCATTTGGTTAGAACTCAAGTGACTTCTGGTTGACATTATTAGAAATGAAGTTGAAATGGGATTGGATTTTAAGGTAAGATAGGAACTGAAGCTCTACTGCTCTAGTGGTCATCTTCTTACCTAAGTTGCACGGAGACAGGGAAGGGTACTCATACAGGGACGAGGTCAAGAATTGAGAAACACCCAACTTTCCAAATTTTACAAAGAATTTGATGGTCAGGATGTCCCAATTACCCAAACAGAGGTGTTTCAAGAACATGAAGCGACACTAGTTTGAAGGATCTGTTACCGTCAAGTAATGGCAAAAGAAACAACAGTGTGAAAATAGATTTGATCAGGGAATGGTTTTGACAGGTTTTGAGAGTGAGTTTGTGGGGTGGTTTTGGTAAAGAAACACAAGGTGAGTTTGGAATTCCCAAACCCATAACTGATACACGTTCTAACAGGCAAAACAAATGGGCCTTAAGAACCTTTATTGATGATGGAGAATAAGAATGATGTCCCTCCCATGGGGAGAATTGAAACGAGTATCCTCTACTCAATGGATACAACCTTGCGGTTCATATGTCTGAATCTGCATATATCCTCAAAGAATTCATCAGAGCTGCTGTGGCTGCTTTTCATCTGAAGAATCTTTATTGTCATTCTTTTCAAATTCTTGGAGTACCTCAACAATGACTCCAGAGTGCTCATTTTCTGCTCTGCATTGAGTGGAGATCTCACTGTGACCACAACCTTTTCCAGGCACGGAATCACAAACTTGGAATCCAACTGCAGTAAAAAAAACAGCACGGGTAAATATAACTTTGTGAGTCTGGGGTCAAGATGTACACAGTCTACCCAAAACTTCTTTAAAAGTAAGAAGCATAAAAAGTTTAATGTGTCACTTTGATTTCATTATTTACCCAAAGCTAAAAATGACTATTTTAGCTCCATTGGCAATGGACATGAACTACACGCGTAAATATTAATCTAAAACTCAACTGAGGTAACTGCAGAACTCACGTTTTTTAGGCTGTTCTTTTGGCATAGTGCTGCGAACATAGCACCATGGATGTCAAATGTTTGGAGCTTGGGGTGGTTATTGAAGAAGTCAACAAAATCGACTTCAGGGAAAGGCAAGAGTGCTTCAAAGTCCCCAGTGAATTCCACTTTCATGAAGAGTTGCTTCACTTCACTGGCCATTTGAAGCAATTTGCTTGTAGCATCCCAGCTCCATTGGATCCCCCTCATGGCTAAGGTCTCAAGAGCTACAAGCTTTCCAAGATCTACCATATAAACTCTCCCTGCATGTGAAATGAAACAATACCGTCAGGCCAGTTGTTGTAGATATCCCACCTAGCCTCAATTTATAGCCATTGTGATTGAATTAAATATTAGTACCTCCATTGTTGGCAATTGTAAGATTCCTCAAGAACTTCATCTCGCACGCTCTAATCCAACTGCACCCTTGTATCTCTAGGTCTTCAAGCTTTGGGCAATTAAGAGACAGTGTGCAGTTACCAGCCCCATAGAAATCAAGCTTGCAACGCTCAAGATACTGGAGTTCAATTACTACAGACTCTGGCCCCTCACACCCTAACAGCAGAAGTTGCGTTAAATTCGGACAGTTCCTCAATGCAGCAGAAATTGCCACATCATCAGCTTTAGCCCCAACTATTTCAAGAATCTTAAGCCTATGGAAAGCGTCCCACTTGGGGGTATGTTTCATAAGCACGCCCCAGAGCTTCAAACACTCCACATTGAATGCTTCTCTTATGGAATCCAACTTGGACTGATTTTGTTGTTCAGCTAGGTTGTCCATACGCAGCTCAAGGCTCCGTAGGGATGGGCCCACGAGGGAAAGCCATGAAGCAAGGCTGACCCCGGAGAAAGGGCAGTAGATACAAAGTGACTCTAGTCTCTCAACAGATGAGATCATCTGCCCTATGACAGCATCAGAATTTCCATTCTTGAAGTTTTCGAAGAGATTGCGGGGGAAGAAAAGGCTCCGAATCAGTGGCATTGTTTCCTTCCAACGTTTGGAAACACATGAGGAATACGCCACGTCTTTGGCATTGGTTATGTGTGATAGAATGTAATGGACAAGAGCATCGGGTAGAGAGTCCATTTCTTTGACTGCAAAAAGCAAACATGTTGCAGTCAATATTACTCACCATACAGATATAATTCAGAGACTTGCATAATCAGTTGTAAATTCAGTTTGAAAATCAAGATACAATTTTTTAACTTTGTTGTATGTACATTACAATAAATCCATATGAATTCAATCCAGAAAAGCCAAATTGACTAAGGGTCTGTTCATTTAAGCTTCTTGAAAGTTACTTTGTTGCGTATTAGACATAAGAGATTGGGAGAATCTTCAGTTTTACAGCATCTGTCAAAATTGAATAAACATGATTCTGTGTTCATAAAAATCTTATTAATTGCAAAATCATCTCAACGATTAGTTAGCTTATGGAACATTTCAGCCGGAGATCGCCCAAATAAGGAAATGTAATCTGTTTTTTTTTATTTTTAAAAACGAGAGTATCAATGTCGAGTTAATCAAACATACAAACAAGTGAAAAAAACTAAATTCCTGTTCTAGTTATGCTTCTCAGAGTCAGAATCTATCACAAGCAAACCCTAGGGGAGCATAAAGAAATGCGAATATACACTTAAAACCAGAAAATCTTACCGGAAAGGGAAAATTGATGACGACAACGAGAATCTGCAGATCCAAATGCAAAGGAGCTGAATAAACTCAGCGCCGGAGTTCAAATTTATGAGACGAAATCAGAAGAAAAAAATTGCTAAAATGCTGCAATTAAGCACAGATTCTTCACTCAGTCATTCACAGATTCGTCAACCCACACAATCAGCGAGGTGCAAAATCAATGGGGGGTAAAATAGGAAGAGATGCGGAGATTTCTGAGCTACCTGGTTCGAGCTTTCTCTGAATTTGCCAGATTTGACGGTGGAAGAAATAGAGTGGCCGGAAGAGAGAGGCGGGATTTTAAGCGTCTTTTTCAAATTTCAAAAAAGTGCGAGGGGAGATGGAGATTGGAATTGGAGACTTCTTTTTTTTCATTTTTTGACTTTTTGTTATACGGAGTATACTGAAACTCTTGTCTGTATTCGAAAATTGAAAGTGAAAAACCCGTTTGCTACTTTGGATTTGTAAATTCTTTGAACAATCCATTTGTCTTTGGATATTTTTCTACACTGAGATTCTAGTCACACCGGAGTACGGTGACACACCGGTGTCATTGTCATTTTGAAGCACTTTCAATGCTTTATTCGTAATATTAACGATTCTTATCCCTTCTAAACCCACCTCCTAAACCCCCACCTTATCGCCTTCCATGCACCCCCACTCCAATCCCACTGTAAGTAGGGGTGGGCGCAGTTCGTAACGGTCCGTGATACTACCGGAACTTATCATGGACCGTTCTTATTTAAACGGTTTGGTACCGGTACGGGATGAATCCTAAAATCATTCGGTACCATTCCATTTTAAAACGGAACGGTACACTACCATACGCATGTTCAAACCGTGCCAAAATATTAAACATGCATTACTCAAAGAATATTAAAATAAAAGTATAATTGTGTATAAAAGCGCACAAATTTATTTTAAAAATGTATAGATTTCAAATTGGCATGGAGTCATGGATACTTGAAAACAATTAAAAAGCTCACTGTCAATCCATAGGTCACTTATATTCATATTAAAGCCAAAAAAAATAAGTTACTGCCAATCACAATAAATTTTATAGGCACACTTTTTCACTGCCAACAAAAACTCACAGCCATTCATAGTTAATAATTTAGCTTTAGCACAACAAAACCTTCAAAAAATAAATGCTTAAGTCTAAAGTATAATTGCCCTATTTTTATTTTTGAGACTAATTTGTAATTTGGGAGTAAATTTAGTTGTACTCCGTAGTGCACATGAGTAAGCCCAGAATGGCAACATGGGCTAATTAGGGGTTTTTGGCACTAAGGTCTTTAGCCTAAAAAATAAATAAATTAATAAAACTACTTAGATTTTAAATTAGTGATATTAAATGCCTAATATCCTTAATAGCTCAATATAATTTTTACAAAATATATGGAATTTTAAACGGTCCGGGATTACCGGTATTTAATTTTGGTATCACGGTCCCGCCCGTTTGAGAGCGGTTCGTGATCGGTTCGTGATGAAAAATCAAATACCATTTCAAAATAGATGAAATGGTACGGTACCATTATGGTTTAGTGCAATTGACGGGGGTGGGGGGTGTGTTCGGGTCGGGGCAGGGTGAGTGGGTTTACCGGGGGGGTTAGGGGGAGTAGGAACCGTCAATTTTACGCACAGGGCACTGGAGCACTCCTGAGTCATCCCATTACATTGGAACCCAATGTGGAACCTTGGTGTATGCACTTTCTTGCAGTGGCGGATCCAGAAATTTTTTTCACCGGGGGCATATGTAGTTAGCATAAATTTAAATTACATAAAGAGAAAATATTTAAATAAACTTATTACATTTTAGAATTCTTCTCTATGAATTTTCGTTTTTCGAAAATGATCAATTATATCTTTGTAATATCAAAAAACACTTCTTTCTCCACATCACAAATTACACGAGTAAGAAATTCGTCTCCAATTCCATTGCGCAAATCAATCTTCACATGCTCTATTGTAGAAAAACATCTCACATGTTTTATTGTACACAAACATTTTACAAGTGTGCGGGTATTACTTGTAAAACCAATATTGGTGAATCTTTTCCATTTTCCAATGTATATGCCATTACACTATTTGAGTCTTTTTAAATAACAATTTCACATAAAAAGTCAACAGCAATAGTTAGTTAACTGAATCACATGTTATATCTAACCTAATTTTTTGTATCAAAAGTGTAAAAAAAATCAATTCAAATTTTTTCTAAAGAGAATGATAAACTGAAGTCAAATTCTAAAGTCCTGAAGACTACATTCTCTGGAGTCTGCTTCAAAAGCGTGAATTAAATATAACTTTCTACTGAGAGACTGAAATTTTAGAAACAATAAAAAGTAAAATTTACCTAAGCAGTTGAAAAGAAAATGGAAATTTCAATTTCTTTAAAATATCTAGCAGAAAACAAATTAAGAGTCAATGAAAAGTTATGTTGAATAAATTAACCCTAGAAAATAAAAATTAACATGGCAGAGATTGAGAATGTGGAACGAGAACAATTAATGAGTTATGGAAGAGTTTTTTCTTAATTGGGCTAGGCAAAGATTTGGTTGGACTCTATTGCTAGGATGGGGGCAATCGTTAGCATTGACCAATTGACTGGGGGCACTTCTTATACGGAGCACTACGTTAAAGAAAATCTTACTCTGGTATATTGCAGCAATACAACTTTCACTGGGGGCAACTGCCCCCCTTAATATTCAAGTAGATCCGCCAGTGCTTTCTTGGTGTAAAATAATTTAAGGGGAGCGTTATGGGATACACTAAATGTACACAAGGACAAAATGTATGTGCATGCACAAACGTTAAATACTTATATTTGCCTATTTTTGCTTTCGTGTACATTTGGTGTACCTCAAATGAGTTCCCCAAACATTTTCCATAATTTAATTGTAATGAAAATGTGTGCGCGTCTATGTTTGCAGATAGTGATGTCTTGGTTCCAAATAACCAGATTTCAGAAATAATTTTTTTAAGCCCTGTTCAGTACACGGAATTTAAACTATGGAATTAGAATTGAATACTTCAATTTCAATTCTCATGTTTGGTAGCACAAAAATTATGTGGATTTAGAATTGATATTACAAAAAATGATTTGGAATTGGTGAATTCAATTCTATGAAATTGAATTTCATGAAATTTTAATTCCAATTCAATTCTAATTCCATCAATTCCATGTACCAAACGGATCCTTAGGGTTGAAATTAATTTAATAAGGTTGGAGATCAAAGTCGAAGATCTATCAAACTTTGCAAAAGTTAATATATAATGATGTGACGAATTAACCAAATTTAAGAGATAGATTATGCCTAAACATAGAAAATAAGTAGCTTATGGGTTGCACAAAAAAAGGTAGCTTATGGGTTTAAAGATCATTGTCACCTCCATCCAAAAAATACGATATATGTGGTGTACCAATTTGAAAAAAAAAAACATTATATGATGCACAGGACCGGCTGGAATAGTAATTTGAAAAAAAATTTGAACATAATTTTAATCTTAAATTAACTAATTAATATCAAGTGTATATGGCTCTGGTATGTGTAAGGTATCATACTAAGCTAATCGGTCTCCATTAGCATTGACAATAGTTAAGTCCAATTATTATGTATTTTGCACGCATATTTATCAATTGAATAACGCTCCCGAATAGTGTATCAATTTTAATCCCAACTATTCAGTTCTAGAATCTTGGAATTTGATCCCAATGAAATATATAAAATGAAATCTTGAGTATAGAGTTTAAAAACCAGAATTATATTCTATTGCTTGAATTCTAGATGGAGAAATATATTAATATGTATAGAGATTAGAACATGTGTTATGCAGAGGCTTGACGAGGTTTGATGGAGTATAAAAAGTATGATGTCTACTGATAAAAATATGTGTGTTATGGTAGATAAGAAGAAAAGTGATAAGATTTGAGTATGTGTTAGATTTTGATTACTTAAAATACTTAAAAAAAGAAAAAAAATAATGGGAAGGGAGAGGCCATCACAGAGTGATGTTTGTCACTTGAATTGGGGCAACGCCCCCTCACCGTAAGTATGTAATGGATGGGGGCGTGACTCGTGAGTGAGGATGGCCAGGCTCCCCCTCAAGTACTCAGGCCCCCTAACACAAAGCTTAAATGTAAAACAAAAAAAATATTTGAGTCGTGTTACAGTGAAATCATATATCCCATATAAAACATGGGATATGGAAGACGAGGATAATAGTTTTTGAATTTATGTTTATAAAAAGTCAAAATTGACATGATTTGTTTGAATAAATTTATAAACAATATACTCCGTAATTCTAATGTAGGGAGTATCAAAATTGATTAGTTTGCACTGTAATCCAACTAATGACTAAAAGTCTTATTTTGAAATAATATTTTTTCAATTAATGTTAGTATTATAGATTGTTTTTTTAACGGTGTAAATTAATTTAAAAAATTCTAAAACAAAAATCTATTGTTGAATAGAATTTTCAAAATGCTTAAGTATCAAAGATAAAAGTGGAGTTGTTCTCTATAACAACAAGTAAATAAAGTATTCATAGATAAAAATAAAGTGCCAACCAAATATTTGTATCTCTTAAGTACTCCTTAATAAAAAAAACTTTGGCAATGTGAATTTATGGTAGTGTAATGTCATATTAGCAATTTAGCATATATCAACGTGAATGGTAACACTGTGGTATGGTCGTGGGTAGCACGGTTCAGTTCCGGAACCGGCAACTCATTACTTATTTTTGGGGATTTGGAATCGGTACCATGTAGAAATGGTTCTGATTCCAAATAATTTTTTTTTATTTTTCTTTTTGTCAAAGAAGTAGTTGGCTCCAAAATCTTTTCTTGGTGGAAAATATTACGGAGGAGTATGAACAAACCTCAAGCAAATTGAAAATAAGTTTTGAAAATATAAAAACACAAAACAAACTAAATCGGTACCAACTCCAGCCGGTTCCGGTATAAAGAGTCTACTCCTAATTAGTCAAAAAAAGAATGTCACAGTTCACTATTAATAAATCACGAAAACTTCTTTATTTATATATTTTTATCGATTATTTGATAAAATAATATATTTTTATCACATTTTGTTTTGATCATCTATACATCTATACATTATTTAAAAAGACATGAATTTTTTCCCGCCCATGCATGACACTCATATATGGAAAGTGTTGACAACATAAATGGTAGTTTAATTATTTTACCTTAATGTTTTCCTTCCATTTTAAGTATGTTTTTATTTTTATTTAAATGTTACACCATTTAAGCATTTAAATTAAATTAAATAGTAGTGAACCATTGGGAAATTGAAGTATGAAAATAAAATACATTGGCATTTAAATATTAAAATAAAATTTAAAAATTACAAATTAATATAGTATGGGCAGAATTAAAATGATTTATTTCAAACAAACTACAAATTAGGTCAATGTTCTAATATAAAAGAGAGAATAAAATACTCCCTCAGTCCCCAATTTCAATACAAATTTCGGGTCACGGAGTAAAATTTCTTACTTTTTGAAATCATTTTATTTACAAATTGATATATCAATAAGATATAAAAATTACATATTAAACAATTACATCAAAAGTTCTACAAAACAAGAAGTGATAAGAATATTTTATTTTATCAAATACTTAATGAAATCGCGTAAACAAACAAAAGTTATCGAGAGGATAGAAAAAAATTATAATCTATTTAAGGACAGAGAGAGTACATCTAAAAATGATAAGTGTTCTAAAATAAATTAGAAAACAATGTGGTTTAGTAAGTAATTAGTACGATTTAAATGCGAAAATAAATTAAAAAACTGCAAAATTAATATTAATACTATACTTTAAAAACATGATTTTTTTAAAAAAGGAAAGTGTTCAAATTAGAAAATTAGAAAATAAATACGTGATGGTATGTCACCATGATAAGCAAAAGGTACCATTTAAACACAAAATAAAATAAATGGTAAGTGTTCTAAAATAATTTAGGTAAGTGTTCTAAATAAATTAGAAAATAAAATAATTATTAAAACGATAAGTATTCTAAAATATATTAGAAAATAAATACGGTACGGTAAGTAAATGATACCATTTAAAAAAAATAAAATAGAAAACTACAAAATAATGAGTACTATCAATTAATACTACAATTTACAAGCATGGTAACGTGTAAAAATGGTAACTGTTATAAAATAAATTAAAAAATAAATATGGTACATTAAGCAAATGGTACCATTAAAATGAAAAATTAAAAAAATTATAAATTAATACTATTAATATTATAAGCATGGAAACATGTAACAATGGTATAAGTATTCTAAAATAAATACTATTAATACTATAATTTACCAGCATGGAAACGTGTACAAATGGTAAGAGATCTAAAATAAAATAGAAAATAAATACCCTAGGGTAGGTTAATGGTACCACTTAAATACGAAAATAAAATTAAAAAATACAAATTCCAAAATAAATACATTAATATGTTGAATTATTACTTAAGTCAAATTATTAAATTATTATCAAGAACAATATTTAAAACATATTGAATTATTGTTACGGAAACTGGTATTTAGTCACGAGAAAGTGTATGTTGCATTTTAAAGAGTAATAAATCGCAATGTCTTGAATATTCTGATATACAACGAAGTGAATGCTCACACAAATTAGACATACGATTGATGTAGTTTATAAAGAAGTCTTTCGAAATTTGTAAATCATTTTAATTTTGTATTTTAAAATAATGAAATATCTATATTCCATTATATAACAATTTATATTCTTAAAAATGATCTTAAAAATATCTATATTCCATTATATTCCTAAAAATGATCTTAAGTTAGTACCGTAACTATGACCCGTGCAACGCACGAGTGTGATACTAGTAGTTTTTTAAAATATATAAATTTTATGTTTTTATACTAACTTTTAAATAAAATGTATCGAAAAAATTTAAAATTTTATTTCGTTATATTTAATGTGACAGGCATTTTGAAAAGGAAAGTATTTTGTAATTTCATTATTTTTGTTTTTATGTACGGTTGCTTGAGAGCGGGGGCTTGCATAACTTCACCACGAAATCGCCACTTGTCTCTCTTTTCTCTCTCTCTCTGCATCTTTGAAACCACCGAAACAGAATTGAGAAGCTGTGGAGTAAAACTGAGCTCGATCGGAGGGTGAACTGTTCCAGATGCTCACTGAATGGGGAAATCCGATGATCAGCAACTGCCACTGCATCAACACCAAGGCCGCCGGAGTCGGCCCGGCGGGGGATGTCCGATGGGCGGTCTCTCTCATCTTTTCAACCGTTTCAATTTCAAGTGCTTCTTCGTCCTTCTACTGAGCGTCGCCGTTTTTCTCTCCGCAGCGTTTTCTGTCCTTCCTCTTCGCCCTTACTCGTCTGGGTTTGATGCGAAGGAGGCAATCAAGCTCGGCTGTGAGTCCTCATCTTCTACTTTAACCCTTCCCCTTTCCAGGCATCTTCCATTTTTGTGATTATCTCGTATTTGCGCTAGGTTTGTGTGGCAGTATCTGAATTGATTGCAATCTTATGGAGTAAAAACATTTGAAATTTGCAGGAAATCTGTTTGTGCATAGTGTTTCTAGCATGTCTAACGCAATGGTTTACTTCAGCTATATAATGGATTGATTCAAAATTCCAAACTAAAGCTTTTTTTTAGAACAATATTTGTGATCATCTTTAGCATTTTGGACAATTTTTTAGGGTTGCTAAATAACCCCGAAAGCTAGAGTTTGAGTGTAGTGCTTAACTTCAACATATTGAAGACGTTATCAAACTCTAGCTTTCGGGGTCAGCTTTTTCAATAAAAAATTGGTAGTACTACATCTTGACTCCCAAACACGAACTTAGTCAGATTATATTTGTTTTGTTGTTATTGTCGTTTTGGTTCTTGAATTTCTGTGGGCATTACATTAACATTGCAATGAATTAGAATTTTGAAATACTAATTCTCAATAATTATAAATTGCATTTTTGTCTTGCTTTGATATCTTCTGATTTTTATTGTTTCTATTTCAGCTACTGTTCAAGCATACATCAGACTAAAGAAACCGATTTCAGATCTTATTCATAGCATTGATAGACTAGAATATGATATCTATGGGGAGTTAGGAGTCCCTTCTACAAAGGTTTGTATTCTATGTCAACAGTAAGGATCTGATTAGTTCCCTTGAATGTTAGATTACCAGATATCATATCCTAGTCTATCAATGCAATGAATTTGACCTGGAAGTCGGCTGAAACTAAAAAGTTGATTGGTGGCAGGTCGCAATTCTATCCATGCACCAGGCAGATTTACATAACCAGAGTGATGTAATATTTGGTGTGTTTCCCGATCAAGCCAATTCATCTATAAATCAGCAGTCCCTAGATTTGCTGAAAATGTTATTCATAGATCTTTTTCTCAAACAAGCCAATCTGACCCTGACTACTTCAATCTTTGGAGAGCCATATTCTTTTGAGATTCTGAAATTTCCAAATGGAATGACTATAATTCCTGAACCCCTCTCTCCATTCTGGAATGCACCTCAGATCCTCTTCAACTTCACTCTCCATAACTCTGTTGAAGTAATAAAGGAGAATTATGTCATTTTAAAGGAGCAGCTGAAGTCTGGCTTACATCTCAAGCCACACGAGGTATTTTTTTTCCTCTTATTTTTTCATCTCTCACACTTTCTTCCTTCATTCTCTTTTCTCAAATTATCTTCTAAACCAAACAGAGCATCTGTGTGTGTATTGTTGGCTTGTCTTTGTTTGTGCTTTTGTCTATAAAAAATCCATGTGGTGTTTAAATTCGTCTTTTTTGTCTTTTCATATGTTTTATCAGGAAGTTTTTGTGATGGTGAAAAACAAGATTGGTTCTACAAGAGACCCTCCTGTCACAATTGAAGTCTCTGCTGTTACGGATGTTGACATTCTACCACTGGAAAGATTGAAACAATTAGCCCGAACAATCACCCGATCCCCTCCCTCAGCAAATCTTGGCCTTGATAACTCTGTATTTGGTAAGGTTAAGCAAATAAGTTTATCTTCCTTCCTAAGCCATTCACTTCAGTCCCTTCCTCCAATGCCTGCTCCAGCTTCAGCTCCGTCTCACTCCCCATTCCCCTCGCCACCTTATGCTAGCCACCAAAGCTATGGCCCACTTCCTGGGGACACATATTGGCAATCTCCACCTGTTATCACTGCTTCACCACCAATTGGTCCAGGCCCATCACCAGCTGGTCCCGTTTTGTCTTACTTTGCTAATTCCCCACTGTCAGGCAATGTCATGCTGAAGATGTCACCTAGTCTTTCTCCTCTGCCCGGGGAATCATATCATTATAGTCGGACCCAGGAAAAATGGGTTGCAACTAGCTTTGGCTCGTTATCACAAATTTCTTCAGCAGCATCATCATCATCTCCATCAGGTTAGTTGCCATTATTGTTATATTTTTTTTTGTTAATAAGGAGACATGTTGTTTTGATTTGATTTCTCGCCCTTTTTCATTAACTATTACTCCTTCTCTTCTCGTTTTTTCATTCCCACTTTTCCTCAATCCTCATGCCATATTCCTTATTTCTTTTTAATGAGAGAATTCATATGGTTGATATTGCTTCTTTCTTTTTCAAATAAAACTCATTCCCACAATTTAAATACATGCAAAGAGCATACTAGGTAAGTTTAACACTGGATTCCCTTTGTGCCACAATCTTCTAAAGATCCCCGTTGTGTCACATACTTTTGAGGAAGGAATAATGAGACAATATCTCAAAAACCACAACCATAATAGGTTTAATCCCATTTGCATGGAAAATATTATGAGATGGGGATGAGTTCAAGTAATTTCGATTTGATAGATGATTTTCATGCTAAACCGCTTATTCTTGTCAGCTTGAGGTGTGGATTTATTTTGCAGTCTTATGCTGGTTCTTGACATTGCTATGTTGGATATGATACCACGCCTAATGGAGTTTCTTTGAGTAGGATGCTAGCGCTTCTAACATGAAGGTTAATGCCTATCATAACTGTATACAAACAATGCATATATGTTAACGGAGCTGTTGTGGGGTCTACACCTAAGGTAATTGGCTTCTGTTTCACTCCATGACACTCAGATATGTAATACCCATTGCGGTTTTTCAAACTCATACAAAATTAAATTGAGATAGTTGTATATTTTAACATCTGCAGTGTGAGTGTAACAACAATAGATTCAGTAAAATCCCACAAAAAGTAGCATTTGAGAAGGGTGTATCGTCGGGTGTCTCTATCCAAGAAAGCAAACATCATTCGTTAGTATTAGTCTAAGATTTTTACACTCCATGAATAAAGAAAGACTAAGTACTGCAAAGCATGATATTCTCTAGGGAGCGAAATTCTCATGTTTTGCATCAACTTCAAAGAGTAATCGCAACTAGCTGAGTGCAACCCAAATATTGGTTATTTATGTATTTTACATGGAATTTGTGATGTACTCAAGTTCTTCGAGATTGAAAGGTTGACTGATCCAATTTGACAGCACACAGAATGGCCATAAAGAACGAAGGGGATCCCACAACCATGTAAGAGAACTCCTTACATTTTCTTCTTCTTCTTCTTCTTCCTCATCCATTTCTTCTGCGTGGCCAAAACTGTTCATAGTATTATGCTCTTCCTCGACGCCATGGCTTGAAGAGCAAAAACCTTGTACCTCGTATCTACACGCTGGGCAAGTGTTACTGATTTGTAGCCATGGAGCAATACACTCAACATGGTAGACATGTTTGCAAGGTAACTCCCTCACTTCAACCCCAACCTCAAACTCGTCCTTGCAAACCCCACAATTCGAGTTACAGCCCTCCAAATGTTCTGGGCTGATCGTCACCTTCGGCAAAGCTTCTATTGCTGAAGGTGATGCAAACCTAGTTTGAATCTGACCGGTTTCGCTCCCAAACAAAGAAGGTGGTGCGTTTCGGTACAAGATTGTGGCTGGATAGCCCGGATACCTGTGAAAATATTCTTGGTTGATTGGTCTCGAGAAGCGTTGTGGCCCCACGACATCGGACATTGTCCTAGGAAAAATATCGTCTAAAAATGTTAAAACACATATAAGCCTTGCCCGAGAATAGTGTTTTCAATTAGTCTTAGGATGATTTCTTAATGATGCAAATTAACTTTGAAGACGCTAAAACTAAATGTTGTAGTTGTTGCCAAACGAGCACAAAGGGTAGTAATACCAGGCTTGATCTAAACATGTGGGGCATACTACGATTTCATGCGGTCCATTAGATGAAGTTGTCTCGCAGTTATGATGATGTCGTGACGGTCCCACAGCGAGATTAGTCGAGGACATATAAGGATGAAAAAAACTTAGGTATGAGTCTTGGAAATGAGAAGTAGGCATCAACTTAATTGAAGAATTTTTATACTCTGCTGATAGATATAAATGAATATGTAATGTATGTATATATATATATATATATATATATATATATATATATATATATATATATATATGAATGCTTTGGTTTTCTTGAACTGTTAGAAAGGAAAAGGTTAGGGAATTGCTCTCTTCTGAGTTTTATATAATTCATATATGATGTTATGTATGACCTAGAGAAGAAAGGGATGAGTGTGAATAATGAAATGATTCCAATTATTCTAACTTTTCATGTAAGAGAAGTTAATGGCTATTATGTACTCTCTGTTCCTGTATGACTTCTCTGATGTGAATTACGTTAATTGAGTAGAGTTATTTTTAAATTCAGTTTATATGGAAATTGGTGTAGCAATAAAAAATACTCCATTTATGAATTTATAAATTACATTGGAAATTGTAATCTCTTTGTCTCAAATTAACTTATTTGTTACTACAATTTATGATGTTTACCTGAAGTTATTTTCGATGTATTTGAAAATTTTTGTGAAATTAAAAAATTTAATTTATACGTAGTATATTTAAAATCACTTAAAAGTTATACGAAATAAGATGTGTGATGTAGAGCTATGTACACCGGGTGAATGTTTATTTTGAATAAATCTTCATTGTTAATTGTAATGCTAATTCAAAAGCTTGTTCAGTCTAGTGTTCATTCTGAAAGAATGTAGTGTTCATTCTGAAATAATGTAGTGTTCATTCTGAAACAATATAATGTTCATTCATGAAATATTTTTTTATTTACAAGTTTGTCATTATGTAACAAGAGAAAGGAATATCTTGTTGTATCATACAATTTGTCTCATTATTATATTATTTTATCAAATAAATAAAAAAAATAAGTTTAAAAAAATGAATAAAATTTAAACTTGTACGGAGTAAATAATTCACAATTAAATTGGACGAAGAGCATACAATACGAGGTGATAGGAGTATGTTAATTATTTAAATTATTAAAGAAAATTGGCAAAGAACACTATCTCAATTTAAAGGGAACTCCTAATTGTACTAGTGTCATAATCTAACATTACAATTTAGTGTCAACACAACCAAGATGATTTCATAATAAATTTTTGATAATAAATTTATATAATAACACAATGTATTTTTTCATATATTTGGTTAGTGTTTAAAAAAGTTGACTGGAAAAATCAAATGAAAAGAATTTTTTTAGACATTTGTCAATTTTTTTTAGTGTATGAAAAAAAAGGGAGTAAATTTCTACGCCATGGCACTAACTGACCCTGGCTGTTCCCAGTGTTACGGAGTAATAAACTTTGGAGTCCTTTGACATACATATAATGCCTGTGTAGTTTTTGGCAATAATTTTTTAATTTTAATTTTTTATTTGTATTTTTTAATTTCATAATTTTTTAATCCTGTAATTTCATGATCGTAAGATCCATATGTGAAATGTGGACGTTTCCACACTTTTATTGGATTGACCTACTTTAACCTTTGGGTACGCATATCACAACCATGTCTGGCGAAAAGAAAGGTGACACCTCGATCTGATCCTAAGCCTTCGGGCCTTCACCCCGTGTACAATGTTACAAACATCTCAAACAAAATTCAGTGCAACACCAACAAACAAAACATGTTGAAATTGATGTACATTTTGTTTGGGAAAAAGCTTGACTTGGCCATTTTTGAGTGCATCGTCTAACAAAAGAGCAATGCTAGGTTCACAAACAGAAAGGTCACAAACTTCACAAACTTACTATTTATAGTTTAAATTTTAATTTTAAAATTATTTTAGACTATTTAATTTCTTTATTAAAGTTTACAAATAGTAAATTTGTGAAATTTGTGAAGATTGTGTTTGTGAACCAAGCATTTCTCCTAACAAAATGCGCTGCTATTTTGCTTTTCTAAGATATTAATTGATGTGATTAGAAACGCCAAACTTAATTCGGCCGTATTTTTTTTTGATGGGTTTTTTAACTTTTTAAGATTCGAGAAACTATGAAATGATGTTGTCTAATGAAATTTGACGTTCAATAAAAAAAGTCAAAATGAACGAATATTTTGATTAGAAAGTACTCCGTAGTAACTAATGAGCGGTCATACCATCTATTTTTGTTAAATACTACGGAGTACGTATTATACTTAATGTTTAAATTGTAAACATATTGGCAAAAAAATTAAATAAGAAAAAAACCAGAAGAAATAAATAATGCAATATACGGAGTATTATCCTTATCATAGTGATCATACTCTATGTTTAGTTATTTCTTGCTTTCAATTTTTTTTAAAAAAATTAAATTACCGGTAATAATAATTTCATGATAGAATGATAAGCAAATTTAAAAAATCTGTTTTTTTATTTACAAATTTGTTAAATAAAGTTAAAAAACTGAAAATTTAGACAATAAAAAATGGTGGATCACAATTCTTGTTTTGTTTCTTCTTCCGGAGTACCTAACTAACTGCCGGCGAATCCATGGCTTCCCTCTCTTCTCCGGCCCTCTCTAACCCCCGCCCTCTGCCGAACCTCTATCACAATCTCCGTCAACCTTTAACTCTGCGCACATCCAACGCTCTCAATTTCTCCGTCAAAGCCAACGCCGGTCCGCCACCAATTCCGCCGCCGTCATCGGCGGAGGAGAAGAAGTCGTTTGCGGTTGCCACAGGCGAGCTTTTCCTCGGAATCGCGTCGCGCATTCTGAACCGTCGAGGCGGTGGTAGTGCCGGAATCAGCAATGCGGATGAAAGTGGGGAGATTAGGGCATCCGAGAGAGTTGCGATGTTAGAGGATGATTCAGAGAGGGAGAGTTATGTTTGGAAGAGAAGGAAGGAGGGAATTGCGTCGGTGGTGGAGGATCCGGTCCAGCCTGAGGTTTTGTGGGAGCAGAGTGTGAAGGATGTGGAAGCCGAGCGGCGGCGGAAGGCGGTCACTACCCCCGGATTCAGCTTCTCTGCTGCTGGGCTCTTGTTTCCATATCATCTTGGGGTAGCTCATTTTCTTATCGAGAAAGGATATATCAAGGTAAATTGTGTCATCTGTTCTTTGTTATTA
>OOIL02000002.1:2731637-2898220 GCA_900332095.2 Cuscuta campestris
GAGGATGATTCAGAGAGGGAGAGTTATGTTTGGAAGAGAAGGAAGGAGGGAATTGCGTCGGTGGTGGAGGATCCGGTCCAGCCTGAGGTTTTGTGGGAGCAGAGTGTGAAGGATGTGGAAGCCGAGCGGCGGCGGAAGGCGGTCACTACCCCCGGATTCAGCTTCTCTGCTGCTGGGCTCTTGTTTCCATATCATCTTGGGGTAGCTCATTTTCTTATCGAGAAAGGATATATCAAGGTAAATTGTGTCATCTGTTCTTTGTTATTACACTTGCTTGTATTTGATTCATAAAATTTGTTAACAGTGAATAGCATAAGTGGAAATCTATCTTCCATTGAATTATTGAAGAAATACAGATGAGTTTATAAGACTGGTTGATCAAGTTAATCTTTTTGCGTCTGTTGAATAGGTTATACGGAGTATTAGTTGATTTGATCAATTCATTTGTTAGTGTTGTTTGGTTCATGTGCATTACTGCATTTTGGTTATGTTCCAGTTGAGACTCATCCCAATCTTGAATTCTATCATGACGACCTCGGCCCTGATCTCATTCAAAGCCTACGTCTGCAGGTCCTACTGTGCAGATCCATGTATGCAATTGATCATTAATAGTATTGATTCACATTTCACAAATCGCCATTGATTCTCATTGAATTTTCAAATGCCAACCGATTAAACTTGTCTTTAGGTCTTTATTTCTAACATCTGAAAAGGTATTCAGTATAGCTTGACCCAAGTGAAGCTGGATCATTTTTCTTAAGTCTTGGGGGGTGCAGACTACATTGAAAACCCAAATTTCTGGGGTGGGGGGATTATTCAGTTGTTTTCCTTTCTTGTTTACTTATTAAGTTAATATGAAGTGCAATTTAGTTTTCATACAAAAGGGGAATTATTAGCATCTGCGATTTTGTCCCTCAACTCAATCACAACATGCTAGAGAAGGAACCCCCACCCTCATTCACACACAGTCACAAATGTTGTAGTGGTAAAATTTTCAGCCTGCAATATTGCAAACTTACAACTTTAGAAACATTTTGATCTCAATTTTTCCTTCTTGATGTGCTTGTTGATTCTATGAATTTTATCGGTCTAAGACCCAAAAAAGGGTCAACTGTCAATTCAGTCATTTAGGACTCACAAGGAATTCTTTAAATGTAAGGCATGAAAAAAGAGAATCTACTGATTGAAGACCCAAGAATTTAACACCATTTTAGTTTCTATTGGATGTGAAGTGGCTACCACATAGATATAAACATCAGCTAAGAAACACATATTTGAAGTCTGGAACTTAATGTCTCAACTATGGTTTGATTTATCATACGTTTTTACTGCTACACCAGGATTTGTCTTCATAAAATCACTCTTCTTTCTTCTGTTTCCATTCAGCTAGACGGTTTGTGAAATGGGTGGTTGTGCAAGGTAGTAAACATTGACTAAGTTGAGATTTTAAAGGCTTTGCTCCCCCCCCCTCTAGCATTTATGGGCTTTTAAAAAGTTGTTTCCGTGATTTAATTCTTGCCTATTAAAGCTTCCATTAGATCAAAATATATATGTACTCGAAAGTCGAGACATTACATCATGCAAGGAAATGATAGTGTCCAAAAGTAGTAGTGGAATCATACAATTCACTATGGTGGGATTGGTGGCACTCCTCATCTCCAATTGATGCTGGTGAAGATAAGAAGCTACTACTGTTTGAGGCCACAACATTTGTGTGGAGAAGAGGATAGGTGATATATGACTACAGAGGAAGATTGTATGAGATTAAGAGGTAAGGGAAGCCTAAAAACGAAGCAGTGTGATACTGTGAGGGTAGTAGAAGTTTGAGGAAAAATGGAGAATGACGAAGATATAAAAGAGAGAAAGGAGAAGCTAAGTGAGAGATTTTTTAATCTATTACTATTGTTGATCTATTTACTTGCCGGATTAGATCTGTTAGTAAATACATCAATGGTGTGAAATTTTTGGTCTTTGGCTGATAGATTCTCAATTTTTGGTTTTAGATTTATAAAAGTATTCTTCTGAGTCTTGAATCTATAGTTAACTCATATTTCAGGTCATAGAATGATAAAATTTCTTGACTCCATCTTGTAACTATAGTATATTCTTTTGGTTTCTTTTAAACAATTACATTTCCTCTTCTTCTTGCAACATATGAGTATATTCTTGATTATTACATTAATTTTTTTTACTCTTTAATGACAAAATAATAATGTTGAACCAGGACACAACACCGTTAGCCGGTTCATCTGCGGGTGCTATTGTTTGTGCAGTAATAGCATCTGGAGCGACAATGCTAGAAGCACTAAAAGCAACAAAAGTATTGGCAGAAAATTGCCGGCTTAGGGGAACTGCATTTCGCCTTGGGGTATAGACATTCATGATTCAATGTTATAACTACATGAATATGATAAATATATTTGTCTTTGTGTGATTTTGTTTAGACTTTAGAGTATGTACATGTTTTTGGTGTCTTGTACTCTTATTGAGACTATGATTACTCACAACTGTGTACTGGTAAAAATCATAGTGAATTAAATATTAAAAAAAATATTAAATATATTTGGCAAATCATATTTTATATAATAAAATAATACTTCTGTTGTCCCAAATTGATTATCTTGTTTTTCTTTTTGTCATTATTTATCCGTCCCAAAATATATCTTTGTTTTTCACTTGGCATTCTTATTAAGTGTAAGAGTATGTACTGGGCACCATTCTCACCATGTACTGATGTTTGTACTTTGTCTGCCTAGGTTGACAACTAAGGTATCTGGGCACTATCCCTGAGTGCCCATATATTAGGTGTCTTATGTATTTTGAGATGTGTATTCATATGAATAAAATCTTTTTTTAAGCATTTGAAAAGTGAAAGTGTTTGGCTGAGAAATGAGATTGGTTGTAAAGGAAATATCAAGCATAGTAAATTAAAGGTTCAAAGACATATATTCAAACACATTGGTAAAGCATACTTTTATATTATAAAATAATACGCCTAATTTATGGGGGAAAAACCATGGTCAAAATCAACACATTATCTTGAAAAGTCAACCTGTGGTCATTATTTAGGGACAAACTAGGGTAGTACCATTTTGTTGTTGCAAGCTTGAATTATGTTATAGATTGTCGCAACCCCAATGTCTCCAGTAAAAACAAATTCACATTTCACTCATCAGGCTGTTCTCAGAGATAGTTTAGTGGAACTTTTGCCAGATGATATTCATATTAGGTGCAATGGAAGAGTTCGCAGTAAGTCTTTACTTTTTTTTTCTTCCTTGATTGCTTCTATGCATTTGACTTGTCTGTCTTACCAAGTGATGATACCCTTGCTTCATGGTAGTTGCGGTCACGGAGATACTTTGGTGGAGGCCAAGGGGTTTGCTGGTTGATCAGTTTGATTCTAAAGAGGATCTCATAAATGCTGTAATGACATCTTCTTTTATTCCCGGGTACACTGTTGGTTCCCCTTGTCGCTACCTCAGCTATTGTGTTTGTATATTTCGTGAGTGACTTCTTAACTATAAAAAAAGTCATTTAGTGCAGATATCTTGCACCAAGACCTGCCACAATGTTCCGAAATCGACTTTGCATCGATGGGGGTTTGACATTATTCATGCCACCAACTTCTGCATCTGAAACAGTATATTCTACTTTCTTCCCATGCTGGATTATCTATTTTCTTCTCTCTATAATTTGCAATATCATAAGCAGGTAACAAAAAATCTGAGCTTGTCAAGTAAAAGTAAAACTTGCCTGAAATGACTGAAGTGGCTTAATGGACTGAATTTGCTTAAAATATGGTTAAAAATTCGAATTGGTTGAATCTGCTAGACAATCCTTCAAATATACAATTTAAAACATTTCCTGATACATGAAAGTAAAATAATACTCCCACCATTCTTTATTAAGTGTGTGTTTCACTTTCCATGCCAAATATTTCACCAACATCTCTTAAAATTTTTTACAAATATATGGCACCTATGGTCAATTAAGTTATAGTGTATGGTAGAAAATCTGGCAGGTAATGCTCGAAAGAACTGTACTACCAAATATGCAATTTGTATCATATTTCTTCTTCTTTTCCTTTGTTACTAAGGTCTGGAAAAGTTTCTGAAGCAATAAAGAACTCTTTTAAAGCTTTAAATATCTCAGGTGCGCATCTGTGCTTTTCCCGCAAGCCGGCTAGGATTGCAAGGAATTGGGATTAGTCCCGACTGCAATCCTGAAAATAGAGCTAGCCCGCGACAGGTAAACTTAGTAAACATCTATGGGTGAACTGTTATACAGTTGGGTCATGTGATCATGGTTCCGAACCCCCCCACCCCCCATGCCCGCCTATGTGATGGCCCTCTCTTGCTACCACAGATTGTAGTCACACTATCCATCAGCTATTTGAGTAATCCTTATTGAACTCAAGTAAACACTAGGTCCCGGTCTGGGTTCAATTCGGATTGTATGGAGCCAACCCTGAGCTCAAGTTGCTTCATTTGCTTGCAAGCCTAACCGATCATTTCTACTATGATCGAGTTCTTTTTGCTTTAATTTTAACCGGATTCGAGACTCGAGAGCTTGAATGCAGTAATACAACAACGTGACCCAAGTGCCACAAAGGCTCCCGCCCATTGCGGGGTAAGGGGGGTTCGGATGTACGCAGCCTCACCACTATCTTAAAACATAGAGCGGTTTTTTCCATATGACCCATGATGAGCGTCGAAAGTTGCATTGACTAACTGTGACTCCACTACCAGAAGAAGCACAAATAGTTTAAGAGTCATTTTGCTTTATTCCATCTTACTCCAAAGCCAAAAAAATAATGAATATTTGGCTCTATTGGAGAATGGAGTTCGAATGCAGTAATAACTTTAATTAAAATCTGGAGACTAAAGACTAGAGTCTGAATAGCTGCAATATAAAGTTGAAAAGAACATGTTCTGCTTATCTATGTTGCACAGATTCTTGAAATAAGTGTTGCTACCCGTCCTCATATGTATACGTGGGGACGTCCTGATACCCAAATTCTTTATAAAAGTTGGAAAAATTGGTGGTTTCCCGTTCTCGTCCCTGTTTTCATATGAGTTGCCCTTCTCTTTCTTTCTTTACATGGATCATGATGCACTTTTCCCCAAACACTACAGCTCTTCAATTGGTCACTGGAGCCAGCAGAGGACGAGATTCTCGACAACCTCTTTGAGCTCGGGTATGCAGATGCGGCCGTGTGGTCACAAGGAAACCCGGCGGGGGATGTAGTTCAAGAAGATCACAATTCCAGTTTACAGAATAAACTTCAACAGTAGTTTATATAGCAGTAGCTCAATAGTCTTAATTAATAGGTTGTTTGTATTATTACCATATACTATTATGAAGAAAGATGATGAGCCGAGGAAAGAAGGGTACTTTATTTGCTTAACATTTTGTGTAGCAAGGTGTATGTTAAATGCTACCAAAAATCCCAGAACTGGGGGCTAAGTTATTAATTATAGATTACTTGTATTATTGTTGTTATTATTATTGATTAAAGAATAAATTAAATTAAGAGTAATCGGTTATTGTTTCTTTTAATAATTCAGAGTTTTACTATTGCCTTTTTGTTTGTATGCGATGTAAAAAAAAGCGTGTGCGGTAAGCTTTTGTTTGACTGAGTTTTAAATAAAACTTTTTAAATAAAAAGAATTCCATTGCCGGGAATCGAACCCGGGTCTCCTGGGTGAAAGCCAGATATCCTAACCGCTGGACGACAATGGAGTTGTTGAAATCATGTTTACAGAAAACCATAACATTTCGTTCTTAAGAGCATTTACTCTTATTTACAAATAACGAAAACCAATAGCCTAAACATTTCACTTCAATGAAGATAATGAGTACGTGGCTTCAAAGAAGTGTTTGGCAAAATTTGGTGAAAAACATAAAATTAGTTATTTAGAGGGTGAGATTACATTCTCACTTATTTTATCAAACACACTTTTTAATGCTTGTACCTATTCAATGATATGAATTATAAAGTTTTATTCATTAAAAATCAATTAAGAAATTTAAATAAATTTTACTTCCTGCATAGTCATGTTATAGCATAAAAAATATTACTCCGTAATTGATGAAGTCTTGCGGAAAAAAATACGGAGTACCAAAGTATTTTTGTGATTGTTAGGTCAATGTATTGATACAATAAAATAAATTTAAAAACTCACCCACTTCTAAATGGTTGCAAGTGAAGTTTAATATTTTCTATATAGTCGAAGTATGAATGTATTTATCCACCTCAAAATGAAGTTCATTTTTAACAATTTCATAGTTTATTTATTCATCTTTTTACGACATGTAAGTGATATGTAACAAATCTTTGAAAAAAGAGAGAATATGTGAAGATTATTATAAGTGTAAATGTTAGAATTTACGGAGTAAAAATGTTTTTTCGTGTCAAAAACTACAAATTTAAACTTTTAGTTAACTCGGTCTCTTACATTTATCAACACCTTCTTAACCAAGAGATTATGAGTTTGAAAACCATTCATATCCAATTTTTTAAATTTTCTTTACGTACTCTGTACAAATTTTATGCTTAAAACTTTAGATTAGGCATTGCTACTTCATAATAAGCCAACCCAATCTATAGGGACTAGAGACTAGTGTGGCTCTGACAAAACTATAATTTCCCCGTTCCAAAATACTTCTTACAGTTTATTTTTTAATTAAATTTTCTGAACTTTGATCTTAGATTAAAAAAATTATATTTGATATATCAAATTTTTTATAAAATTTATTTACTCCGAATTTAAAAATATATCTATTAATAGTCAGAATATGTAGCAATTTCACAAAGATAATAAAACTATACAGAATTTTTTTTGGAATGGATGAAAAATTTACTATATTGTCTCAAAATAAAGTTTTCTAAATTCAATTGTGCAATTTATTTATTTACTGTAGTTTTCTCTCCAAGTAAGAAAAGATTTCAGGCCTTTCCGAAAAAAAAGAGATTCCATTGCCGGGAATCGAACCCGGGTCTCCTGGGTGAAAGCCAGATATCCTAACCGCTGGACGACAATGGAGAATTGATACTCACAAGCCAACTATTAAATTTATTACATTATATTTGGCATTTAATCAAATATTATTAAACATATTGATATGTCCAAAACATGTCTCATATCCTAAAATAAGATTCTATTCTTTTGGATTCGAAAAGTAAAATAACAACGCTTTTCAATTTTTTTTAACTTTCTAAAGTTTCATCCAATAATGATTTTAAAAAAATATTTACATATGATGAATATATAATAACTTCATACATCTAAGTCTATAGTATATCACTTCAAACATGGACAAAGACAATTACATATTTATTAGAGTGATCAATTAATTGAATGTTTTTTAACACTTTAATTTTTCTAACTATTTCCAGTTTTTTTAATTTTTTTCACCTCCTTTCAAGTTTCTTCTAACATTTAACTTTAAAATTCTATCAGAAAAAAACTAGCTCTTAGAATGACATGTTTTTATATCCAAAAGACCAAAATAGATTTAAATTTAAAAAAAGATTAAAGCCACATCTGATTTGCTCTTCGCCCTGCCAATATCTAGAGTCATTCTTTCTTTTTTCAACAAAAGTTTAATTCATAATATGATCTAAAATAGTATTTACAAGAAAAGGAGGTGGAACGATATGCCAAATTTCATCTTAATTCACCATTATTTTTTATCCCGAGCCAAATTTGTTCATGAAGACAACCCAAAAAACAAATTTATATGAGAGAAATCAAAAACCCATCTTCAATGGTGGCGGAGGAAGAACCATTTTATGTTTGTTTTATTTATCCTGTCAAACAATTTTCTAATATAATCTTCTAAACAAAATGCTCTAAACATGAACCTAAAACATTATTTAGTTAGTTTTAGGGTTGAAAATATAATTGGTTAGTTAGCTCTATACATAATGCTCTAAACGTTTCCAATCATTTTCCTCTAAATTGTGCTTTTGGATCATTATGTACCATTTTTAAATGTTTTTTCTTCCGACTGATTCAAGTGATAATTAACATTTTAAATAATTTTTTTGTACTTGTAAGTATTATTTGGCACTTTCTATTTTTATGTAGTTGATTTCTTTACTGCAATTGGCAATGTTAAGAGTTTTTTTATCATGATATATAAAATTAAATTATCAGTTAGTTCATTCAAGACTAAAAAACATTCCATGTGAATTAAGATCCATATTGTGGTTTCAATTTAGTGCATACTCTGAAGCCATATTTCCAAAAAAAAAAAACTAATAGAGACATTTAAAATTCATGGTAATTAATTTATTTCGAAAGGACTATAATCTGTTCAAAATTCCGTTAAAATGGAATTGAAATATACTCCATAATTTCTTTTTTCATATTTTTCACTTTTTTGTCTTTGTTTTCATAATATTGTTTCCTTTTGAATTGGGTGAACATCTTTTCAAACAAGATATTCTAACTTTTGCCGAATAATTGATTTTAAACCGAGCAAAGTCTTTGCTATGATTTGTAATGTTTTCATCAAGTTTTTATTATTACAATGCCTTCACTACATTTCTAATAACGGTGGGATTCCCATAACATTGGAATCTCATGTAAAATGAACGGTTCCTACCCTCCCTTATGTTGCTTATTGTTGACTTGGCACACTAATGTAAGATAAAAAAAATGATCCTTTTTATTTTTGTTCTTGATGTGAAGTAAATTGAACATATATGCAAAAAAAAGTGAAAGTACAAAAGTAATAGTAGTAAATTATTCTTTTAGGTGTAAAAAGGGGGAATACGCTTTTCCATTTATGGAAAGAAAGAAAAATATGAGAATGCCCAAAAAGAAAAGCGAAAAGAAAGATATAAGACGGAGAGACTATTACAAAGAGACCCCGAGAATATTATGGAGTATAAATTATATTATCTGCTAGTAGAAGACCTCCAAAACTTCACCAAAGGAAGCCAAAGTGTAGTGGTTCAAGTAGAGCCTCCAAGCTCTTCCTTCAAATTCTTCACGGCTTCCGATACACCATCCTAGCAAATTGCTAATATATGAAAGTGTAGTTTTCTTCTATATGAAAATGGGCATTGTTTGGGAACAACATAAAAAAATGTTAAAGCTAAACGTTGTCATTTTCAAAATGCTGAAGTTGTTGCCAAACAGATACAGGGTACGAAGGGGCAAAACCCAAAATCCATACTAGGAATAACCATACCAACAAATTGGAGCTTAGGAGTAGTACCTCTGTAGATAGTGCAGTTGCAAACTCTAATGCGCGCGCTTTAACGTGAGAAGAAAGAGCAAAGTTTATGGCATTTGCAAGCATTTTTGCTCCTTCTAAACCGTTGCCACCTTTGTGTGGTACCAATAGCTCTCTTTTCAATGGCTCTGCAGCAACACCAAGCCAAAACATCCTCTCCGCCCAATAAAACTGATCCAGCATGAATGGACATATCACCTATCAAAAATAATTATTTAATAGATGGAAGAGTAAATGTCAATATTATTGACAACAACAACAAGCTAGTATAATCCCAACTTCATTGGGTCGAGATGTACATAGCCTTATTACATCCCATAAGTTTACATATTTATATCAAAAGCAACAAACTTTAAGTATGATTAATCATCTAAACTAATATTTGAAAATCAAGTCTGCACCCAGCAAAATACTCTCTAGTTTAGACTCTGAAGTAGACTGCTGTGTGTGTGTGGGGGGGGGGGGGTGCTTTTTTCCCACTTAGGGATAAGTTCGAGCAGATTTGTAACACAAACCTGAGGAATTCCAGCGAGTAGTGCAGCGGCAGTGGATCCACTGGTGAAATTTGAGGCCAAAAATATGCAAGGAAATGATATGGTAATAACTAATACGTAGTCACAGATTTTGCAGAAAGCTGCAGTGGGGTTGGAGAGGGAGGGGTGGAAAATTTCAACTCTCACCTGCCCCCGTGATGGATTGCAGCAGCACATGTTGGTAACAGCCAGGTATATGGTATAGAACTACATACAGTAGCAACTCTTGTTAAATTGGGCTTAACCCACTCCAAAAAAAATAACTCAAAGATATGACCGATTGGAACTAATGCATAGACAGATGGGTCCAAACATGCCCTCAAACAGACTGCCAAAAGCATTGAGTGGGTGGTGCACCACAAACCACCATCAGAAGAGGTAAGATAACAGGTTAAATAGTGTCCAAATTTCCCCAAAAAGATCCTCAAGATGTGAGTTTTAACTCTCACTTATAATATTATATACTTGACTTGAACCAAATATACAACTGATATGGGATACTGAACAACTCACACTTCAGTCTCAAACTCTGTTTTTTCAGTTCCAAAATATCATACCCGGGTAAAGAGAGAACACGGCCACCAAAAAGAAAAACACCATCATCATTGCATGGTGTTTGCTCTGAAGCACAAGATGCTTCATGAGCATGCAGTTGGATTGCATCCTCTAAAGGTTGATATCCAGCTGCCAAGAGAATAAATCTGTAACTTGTGATGTCCAAAACATGTTCAAGCACCCGAAGAAATGCCTCAGGGTCCTTCATAAAACCCATGCTGTAACAAGGAGAAACAATAGTCTATGACAAAGAAGACGTATAAAGAACTGATAAAACAAGAGTCAGCACTGTTCAGTTTAAAGGGTGGGATTCAATTATGGAATGTTGGAGACTAAAACAGGAGTTTAGGGGTATGCTGAAAAATGACACGGATCCAAGGTGTAAAAAGAGATATTGTTAGCACTTAATGACTATATGGTGCATGTCTACGTCACATAAAGGAAAGAGATTATTCTAATAGAGGACCACAAGACAATGTTTGGAACACGGAAAATGCTAAGGAAAGAAAAAATTAGTTTTTTTAATGTTGGTGTGGAGTTGGAAAAATACGAAAGAAAAACAGATTTGATTGAAACTATTCAAAATTTCACATTTGTTTATATTTATCAGTCTTTCTATCTGAGTTCTGACCAACTTTTTATCACCCAAAATTTCCAAATTTCTCCTCTATTTTCTTTCATTAGCATTCTCCGGGTCTTTAATGGTTCATCTAGCCAAACCAAATGATTCGGGACTAAGTCTTGGTTGTTGTTGAAATTGTATAACGCTAATGAAAGAAGGACAATAGAAATATGCAACTAAATTTTCTTTTATTAACCAAAAACATGTCCTTGTAAAATGCACAAACTGAACTCAACCACGCATATCTCTATCTGGTTGGATCTATAGTTTCAAGAATGGAATCAACAATGTATTGAAGAAAATGCATAATTATAAAAAATAAACTTGGTGCACACCAATGGAGGAATTCAAAGACAAAAGTTGTATCTGAGTGTCTCTGAGCACATACAACTTGTGTGTGAATTCCTTCTTTGGCGTACTTTGAAAACGGTCCTAATCATAAACAGATTTTCCAAATGAACGACAGAACGACTTGGAGATGCTTTTACCAGTGAAACAATAAAAAACACGAAAGCAATTTGGGACATTCTCAAAAGGTAGCTATTTTACCTTCCAACAGAACTGAGACTTATGAAAAGCGGTGGTTCTTTCCCATTAGTACTCAAGAAATACTGCAATCTGGCGTGAGCCAAACACAGCCCACCTTCTGGTGTCAACTCTGTTGAAGCTAATGCAGATCCTTCCACACATTTGTTACACGAGAAATGCCACTCAGGGGGGAGAAACCAAAAGCCACAAACCTGAACTCTTGATGGCCAGTAACCTGTTATGCAAAAAAAAAGTGTTATCATTACCTGCATATCAATCCCAACTAGTTGAGGTCCCGGCATTTAACTTCTTACTTCTAGAGCCAATTAATTGTCAAAAATTAATTAAGATTATGAGTCCATAAAAAATGCATAGTGGCAATGTTTTACACATGATAAGCCTTCAAACTTTATGAGAGAAAAATAAGATGAAAATTGTAAAACCATCGTCATGATACGTTATTTTGCATGCATGAAAAACGATGAGTTAAGAAATCTGTGGAGTGCAGGCAAAATCATTGTTGAATAGGCATTGGACTATAAATAAGAAACAGTAAACATGTCGATCTATTATTTCAATGGCTGCCATTTCCAAAAAAGAATTGTTCGGCGTCATTATATCAAATACATATTTTTTCCCTGGATTAATCATTCCACCACACTCCTCTATGGAACCACTCTAAATATCTTTTTTAAGTCTTATATTTTCTTACCTTCCCCTCTTTGAACCAAATAAGGGGTAAGGGAAACTAAGCACGAATACATAATAATACAAATTTTCAGACTAATCCCCTTGCAATCATACCAGGGCACTCCACAACTTCTTTGGAAAATCCATACCTGTCACCAAACCAAAGTAATCAATAACTTCATAAAAATGTATTACTCCGTATTAGATATAAACTTAACATCGCAAAAACATGAATCAAGAAACCATATGTAACAAATGCTTATTCTTTGAAATAAAGAAAAATGTCTTTCTAAAACTGTTTTACTGTTATTGTGCTCAGATAATGAAGTAAATACCCAAAAATAATACATTAATTTGAATATATTGTAAAATCTTCAATAACCCCATTGTACTAATTAGAAAATGTTAATATAATATGATACAGCTTAATAATATGAATAACATTTTCTGTGACATAAAATGTACAATTTTGGTCAGGGTATTTAACTTACAATAGCAAGGGAGAAGGTGGCCGGTAATGCCATGTTGGAAGACCTGTTACTGGATCCTGTGTTCGTATAAAGACAGTTGTGAATTTCAAGCAGGTAAAGTTATTTTTCAAAAACCATTAATTTGTGTAATGTCAAAGTCAACCCCCAATTCAATTTTCATGCATGAATCTGACCGTAAAAGGACAGGAACTCAGCTTTAGGTCAAGACTTCTCCATGATCCCCATTCCTCAGTAAAAAGTGGCCACATCCAGTGGATAACATCTTTCCAACCAATCTACAACAACAGATGTAGAAAGTTAACTTGTTAAGAGTCCACCAAAATAATTAAGAGAAAGATGTGTGTTTATAAGGACATAAGTTAGGCTACATAATCAATTGGAATCAATCTTTTACTTAGTTTCGCTCGTGTGCATTGATCCGGCCTAATTATAAATTCTATCCTACTTAAATGAATGATGCCCTTCTTTCTTTTTTTTTTTTTTAACAGAGCAAGAACAATAGCTTTTCATTTGTGGGAGGGAGGGTTCAAGTGATAACCCTCAAAATAAAAAACACTGCTAAAATGACAAATTGACAACTCCCAATCATGTGTGTGTGTGTGTGTGTCACTGTGTCGAGAGAGAATCAAGAAGTAATGAAGCAGCAGCTACAACCTTTAATACGCACCTTGTCAACAGGGGCTTCCTGGAGATACTTGTACAAAAGTGGGAGCTCTTTCCTAAATTGTCGTTCAAATGATGCAGGGGCACTATGTTCATATGCAAAAGCTAGAAGTAAGAAAGGCACAATAATTTGATTGACCTTTTATAGACATAATAAACAATGAATTAAATTGAGCCGTATGAGGTATGCTTAGGTCACACTTATATACTTGCAGTGCAATTTGCACTACAAGTAAAAATTGGGAAGTACTAGATTCAAATTCATCACACTACCAATGAGGACATGAGGTGTATACTTAACACACCCGGTCAGACCAAGCCGAGTGGGAATGCATCTCACAAATGACCACGGGACCAAACTATCAAGCCATGTTAAAATTAGGCATAACTTGCCCCAAAAGACCCTTATGGAATTTAGCTCACACATATATAGTAGACTCAAACTCAGCCGTCAACCGGTTTAGGATAAAGTAACTGAAGCTTTGGGATACTCAAGTGCTCAATATTATGTAACTGAAAAGCAACATGACCTCTGAAAAAACATGTTGTTTTCAGATATGCATTATAGAAGCTTAAATGACATCAATGATCTAACAATGACGATATCACCAGGAAGCGGAATGACAAAAGAAAACTTTTTCAAGAGAGAGCTAACACTATTATGCAAGATCATATGACAATATATGGATCACTACCTGTAAGGAACAACATAAGGAGCAGCAACAACACAACAGACATTAAAAAGCTCTGCAAGACTCCAACCTTCCTAACAGAATAAATGCATCATCATAATAGTATTTATATTGATGGGTGGGGTAAAGAAAATGAAGACAAAACATTAAAATTGACTGAATGAGGGGATGTGAAATCATCAAATGATGTTTGGATGGGTAAGTTTAGGTAATAGATGAAAGGATTAAATTATAAAAACGATTATGATAATTTCATTTGGATTACAGAACATATAGAGAAGGTCATATAATATACTCCCACAAAAGAATATGATTTTGAATTTTTTAGATATGTCATCTCATCTCCTTCCATTCGAACTCAATTGAGAACATCCACGAGTTACCTCCCTCATAGTTTACATCAATTCCAATGACAGTAGTATTTAAAATTTTAAATGTTTGTTCAAAGCTTATATTTAGGAAAAATTAATGTCAATACTCACGAGAATTTGAGATTTTACATGAATACTCCAAGATTACAAGATGATCACCAGTGCTTCCAGAGTTTAAATAATCTTACAATAATACTCCAAGATCACAAAATGATCATTGATACTCATAAAAAATTGGGGGATCCATATAATATGGAAACTTTTAAAAAAATATTGAAAATCTAGAAGCACTGGTGATCATTTTGTAATCTTGGAATATTTCATATAAAATATCAAACTGCTTAGTATTGGCATGAGTTTTTCATAGTTTCTATGTTTAATATGATTGCAATTGTAGTTCAAAAGATCGACATTGGTATGTCCACTAGTATTAAAGGCGAGGCTAAGACGATATATAGCCCAGTGGGCCTTTTTGTTCATGTAGAGTGAAAAAGGTAATGTAAGATTACTAAACCTTCGTTTAGATTTTCAAACTAGTAAAACTACTGGCTCATCCATATGGTAGAACAAAGTTAAGTTACTTTTAGATGATGTAATGTAACTTTTGTAATGTTTTAGGCTATTCCAACTTTGTCCCTAACAATTTAACGACATAAGCAATATCACATTCCATTAACCAAACAACTTAAGGGAATATTACATCCACATAATCTCACATTCCGTGAACCAAACACCTCCTAATGACTTCATCACATTTCGGAGAGAATATGAAGTGTTATAAAATTTAAGTCTACTAAAAAAGATTCTTTGTAGACATGAACAAACTTGGGTCATGGTGGGCAGGTATGGAAATGGACTTTAGGTCATTTAGTGCGAGCCGGGCCGGGTGCATACCTGGTAAACAGACAATAAAATGATGAAAAAACCCATTCCAAATCGAGCCTTGGTAGTTGGCCCGTGTTTGTACAGTTCTAATTCTTTAAAGGCGTGCACTCTAGATGGCTAGTACTTTACCAGTGCAAAAAAATTGATGGCAATGAAATCACGGTGCATGCTAGGTTCGTCTCCGAATATACCCTCAATAATAGACACACACTCTTGTCTATGCTTCCGGGTAAGTTCCTTTTTTTGGATAGAGAAGGGTTCCTCCATGGCACCTGCTAAGAAAAGTCATTTCTCGATAAAGCCCCGATTAAAGTGAAAATTTTCAACTTGAAACAGCAGCATGAGTCCAAGGCAGACTAAAGGTCCGGTTGGTATCAACTCCTGGACTATTCTGCTTACACAAAATAAGTAGTTTTTGACGAATATGGTTGAAATGTTTGTTACCAATGGGTTTTCTCTTACAAAAAAACAACAGATTTATTCATTTCACTTTAGCCACACCCAAAAAGATAAACATAAAAGGAAAAAAACTCTTTAGAAACAGCCCTGAAGTATATATCAGGATAGGGTATGAATGTATGATACCATGATGTTGTGTAGGAGCAAGAACAGGTGGCACTGAAACTGGAATGTACATAACTCCTTTTGTTTCCAAATGAATTCTCAGGTTCTATCCTCCAAATGGGAGAAAAAAACAGAACAAAACCGTTTGCATGAGGTCAAGGCTCAAACTAGATTCAAGGACAAAAACAGCCTTTTGTGATTACATTTACATCTACTGCGTATCTATAAAGATATAAACTCTTTTAAATTAAGGGTGTTTCACAACCTCCACAAGGACAACCCAACAAGTATCTACATTAACATAGGAAGAAAATCATGAGAGCGTGTACTATTTGACGCATCTTCGAACCTCATGTGCTGAATGAGTTACAAAATGCACATGATACTGTTTCTGATCACAGGCAAAAGCTGCAGCTATGGCCTGTCCATTTGAAACCATCCATATATCAATATAATGCTCAAATAATTTACTTAAGGGTGTTGCTAAATTCACTCCCATTTTGGCAAAATCCACCCCATTTATGATGAATAGACAATTTTACCATTAAAAATATAAAAGATGATTAGATGCATACCAACTTTTAAGAGTAAATTTGTCCATTTAACATAAAAAGGTTGAATTTAGCCAAAATGGGGGTTGATACAACAACACCTTTTATTTAATTAAAAGAACACATTTCATGATGGCATTATGGCAATAATAAAATTCTTGTCAATCAATGTACACCTATGAAATACTCTCTCTGTCCCAAAATAAGACTCAAAGCTTAGTGAGACAAAGCTTAGTATTGCTCTTTTTCGGGGCGATTTCAATGACAGATGCAGGGTAACCCAGTTACATCCCCTAATAGCTCCCCAATCATCAATTCTGCAGGTCTGCTATCTAATTCAGCTCCCTTTTAGTTTCTACAAACATGTAGTGTGCTCCGTATATTGTAGCGATTGGATGTAAAAACACACAAATATTCAGTAAGAGAGAGAGAGGGAGAGACTCACAGCTATTGGATTGACATCGCCTTTGGTTCCGAAGGCCATGAACACCGCCGTTGGTTTTGTCCTCATTTATGCCGCCGGCGACTGAATTATGCGGTAATGTATTGCAGTAATTAATCGCAAAAATAGCCTGAAAGCGATCAAACAATGGGCCGCTGGCATGAACTCCCACCTAGGAGTATTAGTTTATAAAATTAAGAGTATGGAGGTAGGTAAAAATTTTATTAGGTAGGTAATGGTAGGTAATTGAAGGTAGGTAACGTAAGGTAACAAGTTAAAAAATTGTGTTTGGATGTTTATTAGGTAATGTGAGGTAGACAGAATAACAAATTTACTAATATGCCCTTATTTTTTTTCCAAAAATAAAAAGAAATTGCAAAAAATAAAACAAAAAACGGGAAAACTACAAAAAAACCCAAAAAAAAACAAGGAGAAAAAGTCTATTTCAATTTCAATGATTAAAAAACAGAGAAAAAATAAAAAAGAAAAAAATCGGCAGTGGGGATCGGAGAAAGGGTTTGAACTTTGAAAAAGTGGGAAGAAAGCAAAATCAAATCGGTAGTGGGGATCAGAGAAAGAAAGCAAAATCGACCAGGAAGAAAGCCGTCGACAATCAATAGGGTTTGAAGGCATGGAGGAGATCAGATCCGAAAAGAAGAAACAGTCGCTAAGGAAGAAGAAGAAGAAGAAGAGGAAGAGGACAGGGAAGGGAAACGCAAAACCTACCTTGAGTTACTGCTGAATCGGCGGGCGGGTTTTTTGCACTGTTCCGCGGCTAGGCTACCTCCCCCTACCTTCGGCTACCTTCCCCTATTTGATTTCCCAAACAAGATAACTCCTAAATCTCACCTCACCCTACCTTCACCTACCTCAAACCAAACACAGCGTAAAATAAACATAGTAATTAGGATGTGAACAATTGGGAGTGAGATGCTACATCTTATAAACATGTTTTCAATTTTTTATTAGATTTTTTCTATTAAATACTTAAGGTGTATAATGATACTTCTAATATATTCTGTAAGTAATTTGGTGAAATGAATTAATAAATGCTTAACGACATAACATCTCATATTACAGTAGTTAGATGCCAGAATTATTCACGGGGTAAAAATTTATACCTATATATTTAAAAATTGCATAATTTTTAATAATACTAGGGTTAATTTAGTCATTTTATCACAATAAATCATTAAAATAAATATTAGGTGAGGAAAAAAAATATATCTCTCTAATTCGATTCGTTCTAGAGTACTGAGTACATGTTAAGTTAATGTTTTATTAAAATTATCATCATTTAATTATAAATGAAATAAATGTTGTATTGTATATGTATGTAGTAAATAATATAATTCATAAGTTTTATTTTTGTTCCAAGATAAAGATTGGTGGTATGAAATTAGAAGTATTCTAATCTCAAAAAAAATTCCCAAACTAATTTAAAAATACACCCTCTGTCATAGAGTATTTATCCACTTTCATTTTTACACACCATCCAATGCACTCTTTTAATCCATTTTATCTTGTAATTTGTATATTAAAAAATTATAGAATTTATATATTAATAATCTATATGTTAAATCAAATTAAACAAGATCACACATGACTATATTTAGAGTTAAAAGTGACTAATATAGGTGGAACTACTTATACACCGGCCTCTATCCTAGACATCGATAATCGGACAAGCTGCGGAATCAATGGCAAGTAGCCCTGCGAACAGAGGAGGGGAAGAAGCAGAAGAAGCTAAGCGATTAGCCGCCGCCGCCGCCGCCGCCGGAACCCCAAAGGCCGGCGAGAGAATAATCGCCCCGACCCGAAGACCCGACGGCACTCTCCGCAAGCCCATCCGAATTAAGGCTGGATACGTCCCACAAGATGAAGTCGCCATTTACAAATCGAAAGGCGCCCTCGTACGCATCATTCAATATGTGATTTTTTTACCCCTCAAACTGTTATTGTTCTCTTTTCCGAAACTGAGGTTTTTGGTGGCCATGGCAGTGGAAGAAGGAAATGGAGGCATTGAAGGAAGTGCCGCCGGGGTATGACCCTGCAATGGATGCTCCAAAAGCCAAGTCCAAAGCAGCCAAGCGGAACGAAAGGAAGAAAGAAAAGCGCCTCCAGGTCCAATTCATTATTTCTTTCAATGCTTAAATGTTTAGAAAAGGATGAGCCCCATCGGCCCCCTCAGACCAGACAAAGGTAAATTGGACTTTAGTCGCATATTGGTGGCAAAAAGTAGAGTCTGCACTTGATACTTGCAAACCGTATGCTTAGGATTGTTGCCTCCTTGCCTTAGGAATCGAACTCGGGTCTACCTCTTGCCACTTTTCTCCTTTGCCATCTGCACAACGCCCCCTTGGCCCTATGCTTAGTATTTTGTGGTATAGGGCATGAGAATTGAGAAGGAGTTGATTAGACATGACTTATGACCTCAGGCACACACGGAGACCTAATTTTAGTCCGAAGCTTGTGTTTGTGTACTTTTTATGCTTTATGTCTACAAAAAATCAAGGAACCCATCACGAGTGTCCCCACGAATAACAATCAAAGATGATTCATACATACACAGATGATAATCACCTGTGAACATAAATGATTATCATTTGTGTATGAATAAAATCACATGTGATTGTAATCTATAGGGACAACCGTGGTGGGTTTCTGGCATGATCCTTATGTCTAATTATTAGAGATTGTATGCTTCTTTTGTCTATGTTTGTACTTCATTTGTGTTACATTGGTATCTTTTTTTGTACTTCCGTATTTGAGCCGGGGCCTCTTGAAAAGAGTCTCTCTATTAGTTAGAGGTAAGGTTTGCGTACACACACCTTTTCTAGGCCATACTTTTTATGGGATTTTACTCGGTTTGTTGTTGTTGCTTGTTTCAGAGTCTGTTAGGAGCGCTGGTGAACATATGTTATTAAGATAGTTGATATATTTTGTTAATTAGTGAGCATTTATGACATGTTACTTAGTGAGCATCCAAGATGCTAGCATCATAGTGCTCCCAATAATTTCACTTCATCATGCTGCTTGCATTTTAGGGGTTTGGTAGGGGTTGGCATACTTCATACAGTATAGGGGTTTGCTATTTTCGCATTAATTTTAACTAGAGTCTGGATACTATTTTAATGTTGACAAAAAAATAAAAAATGTATTTTGGAGTCTGATAACTAAAGTATGGAAACTCTCCTCCATACCAGCAGAGTTCCAGAGGAGCAGAGAGTACCAAAAAGGAGCAGCCTCAATTTTTTTTAATGTTTATTTTTTTGAGCCAAAGGTCTTTTGGTCGTCTCTATACTGTCCAACTAGGGGTAAGCTCTCTCCGTACACTGACCCACTTTGTTAGATTTCACTAGGTTTATTGCACTTGAATGTCTTCTTTCCATTTTTGGCAGAGTTTGTGTGGCCCCGGCAAATTTTTCTCCCGTGTGCATCATTTTCAACCACACAATTTCACTTTTCTTTAACTTTGTGTCAAACCCAATTGGGAGGCTTTTTTTGGGACGGAGGGAGTATTTAGAAAATATTGTATGGTCATTCCGTTTGCGTGTGCTAAGTTTTTACAATCTTAAACATGTAACCTACAACTACAGCAAACCCGGTAGAATCTCACGAAAGTAGGGTCTGGGAGGGTATGTGTACGCAAACCTTACTACTACTTGACAATAGAGTGGACATTTCCATTGCGGTCTAATTTCTACAATCGGAGTAATTTTCCTCATGTCCCTCTCTATTTCCTATTACTCCGTATCATTTTTTATGTGACATGTGGGCATGTGGCAGGCTGCCCGCGAAAAGGGAAATGACATTGAAGTTAATGGTGTTTGTTCTGCGGAAAATCAAAACCACGCGTCAAATAATGTGGAAACTGTTGCAGCCAAGATGAATGAGCTTGTCATCTCTTCAAATCATGTTGACCTCCCACCGAATTCAAATGAATGTTCAACATCAGAGGATCATCTTCAGGACATTGATAAGAAGATCCGAGCTCTCAAAAAGAAGGTAATTTTCTTAAGCTTAATAACATTTCAGTGTGGTTCTGTTTGTAAACTTGCCCCCAGCCTTTATCCATGGTGTCCTTTTTGGACCACATATGGCATGGGAAATTTACTTATCATTTTGGTTGTAAAGTTGGAAGGAAGTAATTAGACATGACTAACGAAGTCAAGATCTCACCGAATTTATGACTTTAGATAGGATTAGGAACACATTGAGATCAAAGATGAATTGCAATTGTGCATGTAGTAATAGTACAATTGTTTACCCAAAACCGGGGAAATGTCTTCTCTATCTCTTTTTATTTGCTATTTTTCTATTATACCAAGCACATGCTAAGATAAGATTTGGATTGAGATTCCGGCTCCGTATGTTTTGTTTGTTATAGATTCGGCTTACAGAAGCCCAACAACAGAAAACACATGAAAAGGACATGAAGCCGGAGCAACTGGAGAAGATGGCCAAGTTAGAAGGTTGGCACGCCGAATTGAAGCTCTTGGAGGGTAAAAAGGCTGAACTCGTACAAGCCTTGGCTGCTTGAACGGACCTTTCCTCTTTTTTCTTCTTTAGGGTAATTGAACTTGCAGATTTATCTCCTCTTTTTTTTTCTTCTTTAGGGTAATTGAACTTGCAGGATTTATCTTTGTAGGATGTGTTGTTTTCAATGAAAATGTTACGACTTCTCTTGGTTTCATCATTGCTTCTCACCCATTGGCTCGTGGGTTAAAAAACCAACCTATAAGTCTATATGTATTCCTACTATTTAGTTTTTATTCTTTTTTTTTCCTTGGTTGTCCTTTTAGTTTGTTTAGACATCTAGGAGTAGAGTAATTAGGTAGGTCTGCATGCCTTTCCATACCCTTTCCATGAGATTTTTAGTGAGCTCGTTTGTTGACGTCTGTACCCCAGTTTCAGAATTAACTATTGATTTTAGAAACTCAAGCAATTTATGAAAATCTGATTTTGGAAGTAGAATCAAAGCAGAATGGCTCTTTGTTCTGTTAAAACTTGAATAAGAGTGTAAACAAAGCGATACATATCTCCTTTTCTTTTCTTTTGCTTTTTTTTTTGTTGAAGAAAAACTGATACATATCTAAGTTTGAAACAAAATGAACTAGAGAAAAAAATGCATAGGTTTGAGTGAAAATGTGATGCAATCACGTGAATAGTCTCTATTCCAAATTTTTATCCATTTTCATGCAGTGTGTGATATTTTATTTCTCTTAAAATAATTTCATTTACAAATTATTACTTCGTATTAGAATAAAAAGTACGGAGTACATCTTACATACTTAAATATTATATTAAAAATTTTATAAAACAAGTGGTGTTAAATCTTTTCCAAATGATCAATGAAAATGCTTACGTAAACAAAAATTATCAAAAAATTCACATAGTAAACGAGTCAATAAATTTGAAAGGAAGTAGTTCACAAGCTCAGGTAAAACCAGAATAATATTAAACGAGGAATTTTATTTTTTAGGTACTTAAATGTAAAATGATTAAATCTGATTTAACCTATTTCAATGCTGCAGAGTTAAGCATGCCTGTTAATAAATATATGTTGATCAATTTTATAATCTCAGAAGATAAAAGAATTAGTGATATATAGTGGGATATAAAAGACACAATGATATAAATTTTTGTTGAACCATAACTAGGCATTCTTGTAAAGGGATTCTTACTCATACAAACACAGATTACACTCAGTATCATCTCTAACATACTCCGTATTTAACGCTCCATATCGCAAGCAAAAAAAATGTCAAGACAAAAAGGAAATGATAACCCAACACAAGAGCACACCACATGAAGGTGAAAAGCGAATAACCGAACATTCTCCGGGCCCCGTCCGTTTGGCCCAAACACAGAAAATGAATGTGTAAACCACATTTATGACGATTCCACATCAGAATTTTCTAAACCTTCTATATAGATTTCAAACTGATCTGGAGCCCACCTGCATATCAAATGTAGCTTGAACGTAGCCATCTTGATGCCAAGCAGGCGCTGCAGTACCAAAAGATGAACAAAAGTGTGCATCTATCAAGTTCAAGAATGTTTAGCAAGATATAAACCAAAACTAGATATCCCTTAGAGATTGATGGGAGAATTTCAGGTTCAGTTTTTTTAAGTTTGGTAGAAAAAGATGTGAGGTTGGAGGGAAATATTACAAACCAGTATACGTGCAGCTTCTGGGGATAAAGGCGCACCTTCTTCACACACAACATAGTCAGACACTAGCTCAACAACACCTGATTGGACGTGGCACAATTTGTTAAATTGAATAGACACTTAACTTTGAAAGGTATAGATTATAAATAAATAACCATGCATGTCTATTCATACATTATACAATGAGTTAGAAACAAAAATAACTACCTTTGTTTAACCGAACAGGCATTCCTTGCTTACGGAGAAATGGCTCCATTTCATGGGTGAATTGGTCCAGTGGGCCTTCTTTTAGCTCAACCTAAAAGAATAAACCGATGGATTCAACAAATAGAATATTGATGGTTCAGGCACACACACACACACTGGTAGATCAAAACATGGCATTTGACATACCTTTTCTGTTGCAAGACTCCCCGTCCTGGCAAAGTCATATTCTTCATATTGGTTGAATAATCTGCAAGGATATTGAAAGTTTGAATCAAGTATTTTTAACTTTGTCCCAACTATAAGTCATGAATGAAATCTTATTAATAAATTATTTTATTCAAAAGATATTTGTTGGTGCAGCAAACTGTACCATATTTAAATTATTTCTTTTTTTAGTTATTGGCAAGTCATATAAAAGGATCATCATTTGAGTGAACAAGATTCTGTTTTGGACAAAAGTATTCAAAGAGAGGACCACTTATACATTGCATAAGGGTACTAAAATGTGAATAAAGAGAAGGGGGACATGGGTACCAAATTGGAGAAGCTCGTTAACAATTTTGTGATGAAGATGTACTATTAGAAAAAGGATCTTTGAGTATCATGATTTGTATTGAATCTATTGATAAATCATAATTATGTTGCGTTGGATGCCTGCAAAGAATAAAGATACCTTTCAACTTCTTCCTTGGTCAAATTGGTAAACAGAAGCCCAGTATCTCCACGCAATAGCTGTACAAGTATCATAATCGACAAATTACAGAGTAGGACTATAGAACATTAAACCTGGAAAAACTCTACATATATACTACGGAGTACATAAAAGCATACCTTAGAAATCTTATAAAGACCCGGTTTAATTTCATCAGCAGCTGATCGACCTAGTGCTAACTGCATTACCTTGTTTGAGCCAAGGAAAAATCTGAACAAAAAATGGTTTAAGGGAAAGATGTAGAGTTTAGACTGCAAATCTTCAAATACCCGTTATAGAAAAAACTAACAATAATTTAGCACAAGTTCTATATACAGTCCATTACTATCAAACCCAAACTCAATAAATAGTTTTTTGGAACAATTTGGCAACAAGCTTTTAAATTTTTAGCTAGTTGTGAAAGCTATTTGGGGAGCTGTTCATAGTAGCTAAAAGACAAGTTTTTTGAAAACCAAATTTGTAGAGGAAAAAAAAAATAGCTTCAAAAAATTTCAAAACAAGCTTATAAAGCTGTTTTCCACAAAAAAAAAAAGGTGGAAAAAACTTCCCAAGAAACTCCTTTTTGTCGAGCACCCTAACTTTATAAGTGCCAAACAAGTTACAGTTCAAGTATGGCACTAAACCATTTCTTTAACGTCTCACAGTTTTGCCAGGGTAGATTTTAAGCTTGCCTGCTAGAAGACTTAAGCTGCTCTCGGAACTCCTTGAACTTGAGATTCCTCATGTTCTCGAAACCAAACACGTAGAGGGAACTATACTTATCAGCCGATTCCCGGATCAAGTTCACAATGTTCTCTTTGTGGGCTCTCCCCTTCTTCTTCGTCTTGGATAGAGTAACTGGTTTCAAGTAAAAAAAATAATGAAACAAAATTCAATGCAAGAATCAATCCCATGTAGCAAAAGCAGTAAATTTCATGCAAAAACGCTCAAATGCAAACAAATTTCTTGCCGCCTGGCAGAAAATGTTGCACGAGATTTCGGCATTAAGGTTTACAGTAAAACCCTAACGAAGAAAAATACTAACCCTGTCGGTTGCGCTTGGATTTCGGCATCGTTGAGGTCGCAGACTGACTCTGGTATTGGTTGTGAAGGCTGCTTCAGTCTCCGTCTCTCCGGACAATAGAAACCCTTAAAAACCCTAGATTACACTTCGATGCGAACAAGCCGGGTCGGGTCGTTCTAATCCCACTGAATTCAAATACTGTGGGCCTTGTCTTTAATATGGAAGTATTAGGGTCCGTGTAAAGAAAGATGAAAAAATGACTTTGGAAAAAAGATTTTTGGAAAATAATTTACTGTTAATCTTTTTTTAACACTAATAATTCTATTATTTTGGAGTTGCATTGACTCATATATTCTAAACCTAATAAGGTATATAGAGTTAGTAGCTCCAATGAAGTTTGAATATGTGACCTTTCATCAAGAAGACTCACTATTAATTTTTTTTATAGTGTAACAAATATTTTTTCCATTCTAAAACAAATACTACGTAGATTCTAATTCTTGTGTTGCAGGGAGAAATGTTGGCATAGACAACGAATAGATTCTAATTAGTGTGTTGCACAGGTTCTAATTTTGGTATAGTACATCAAATGTTCATTCATTCTCTAATTTTATACGGGAATAGATGAACCTTAAAATCATTTTTTACAAATAAATAATAAGAAATACTCTGTAAAAAATTCAGAGTGTGTATAGAAAATGAAGGCTGTAAAACTAGTATAGAGAAGAAGCTTAATACTACGTATATTCGATATAATCCTTATTGAACAAGGAGGTCTATTTATACATTTACATGTAGTGGGCCAAAACGGCAAAACCCAGCTAATTTAAGTTATAGCACATGAGTTCGTTATTTACATTTGTCACTGTGAGACGTCTATTTTTTCATACTTGAGACCTGTTCATATAGTAGAGGTCGGTTCGTTGTTCTCAAGGAGTTAATCGCGGGGTGGGGCCTACGATGACCTCGGAGTAAATGGATGCAAGCTCGTCACATGGCCGACCATATCAGACTCTCTCCCTAGTGTGTTGATGCTTGGTTATGCCAAACTCTCGCCCTTGCCATGCTTATGGCCGAGCTCATGGTGGAGCTCAGACCTTTTTCCTTAAGACTTTCTGATGTCGATTAGTCAGAGTGCAGAGCTTGTGAGTGATGAGGCCGGGCTGAAGAAAAAAATTGTAATATTACACCCTTTTGAGAAATATTTTAAATTGAATATTTGAGATGTTTACTTTATACCGTATCAAAAAGTTCTAGAGTTTGAATCATATTAGTAGAAACCAGACATGCACAAAATCGAATATGGACTGGACTTGAAATTTTTTCTTTTACCTATATATCTAGGTGGGTCAAGCACACTCACAAAACTCGAGCCAAGCTCACCCGTACGGGCTCATATAGTTGTCCCATATTTGTATATTTTTAAGTGCGAGATAGGTGAGCGGGCCTAAGTTCGTGCATGTCTTCTAAATTAAAAATCTTATAATTTTGGTGGTTCATTAAAAGAAATTTTCGGTACGCTGGTTTGATGGTCCAGTTGCCTTCGATACAAATTGTTTCAACACACATTACGCTCTAAGAATCCAAGTGAGACATCCACACCAGAAACACGATAGATTCTATGATTTTTATTTTGAACTATTTATTGCACATTGCTTTTAAAAATTGTGTGATAGACTAGACAAAAGTTTATGTTATGCTTTATGTTTGCACTCTTTGAATTATAATTATGCCAAAATTTTAAATGTGATGTATGATGTTTATGACACATAATTGCTTCAAATCTTAGATATGACTTCATATGAGCACTATATGAGCACTTCTATCCATTATTTCATACTCCGTAATTCATTCATCCAATTGTTTAAGTTATGAACAAAGGTTGTATTATTTGCCAAAGTTAATTATTTAATAGTTTAAATTAATTATTTAAAAATCATTTATATTAAGTTGGTAAATTAGTGTTTTTAAACAAAAAAGTATGGAAATAATAGAATAAAATGTGACGTTGATGTAGATGAAAGTTACGATAAGAAATACTAAGAGAGTATATGCCTCCACTCGATCTAACATGTAAAACACATACCATCACATATATATTATGATCAATCATTCTTATCGATTTTGTTTGCGAATAATATTTTTTATTAGTATTAACCATTTGGATAAAGATTTAATGATTTAGATTTTAGGTAAAATTTTAATGTTTTAGATTAGTTTTAAAATGCCAATGTTTCAAAAAAAAAACTAAAAAATGCCAAAGACTACTGTTAGAGTGTTAATTGTTTTTTAAGTGTGTTTTTTTAAAAGAGCACATTATTATACTCATAGCGTCTTCCTTTTCCCGCTCACTCAAACATCGCATTTCAGGGCGAGTCCCCCCGCCTCACTATTCTTTGCCGGCGGTTCCCGACAACCGCCATGGGCTCCGCCGCCGATGCATCCGTCAGCCTCCTCTCCGAACTCCAATCCGGCAACGAGTTTTCCCGAAATACATACACTGGCTTCTCCAATTACCTCCACGAATTTTCCACTATCTCTAAACCTAACAAATCATCCAAATCCGGCGAGAATTTCACCGCCATCCGAGCTCTGTGCAAACGATTCCTTCCGTTTCTGAACAAAGCGCTGGGTCTCCTTCCCAAACGCCTCTCCGAGACCTCAAAAATCTCCAAGGAATCTGCCTCTCATCTGCTCGATGTATATAGGCTTTGCTTAAACTGCCTCGATTTAGTGGCTTCTCAGCTGGACGCTAAACCACACTCAGTTGAATTACAGAAATTACGTTTTGTGCGCTATCTCGTGGAATGGGAGAGGTACCAAGAGGCGGAAGGCGAAGCATTTTGTATACTGGAGAGTCTTCAGAGAGATTGCTGTCAAGGGGAAGAGGCAAAATCGGTAGTTTCAAAGAGGCGAGAGTTGTTGCCGCCTTTTAATGAAGAAAACGTGGACCAAGAGTATGCTTTGATGGTATTGGACATAGCAGTAACACTTGTGAAATGTGCTTGGATGAAACAAAGCAAGGACGCATCTGATTATGATAGAATACTCGATTTAGTCAATGAAGCATTACCTTGGCTCAAGTGAGACATTTATCTGCCTCTCTTTGATCATGTATCATCATTTATTTTATAATTTTCATAAAAGAGTTGCAAATCTTAGATCTTGTGATGTGTAATGTTGTAGCTTTACGAGTCTTACACGGTATGATAGACAATTTACTAATGAATGTTACACATTGTGTGCTGGTTAGGGTCATAGAAGCCAATGCAAGTGACAAAATGCATCAGATGCTTTTGAAATATTTGAGCAGAATTGCTTTGTTCATGGCTGACAATTTAGCTTGTTTTGGCGGGCATTTAGTGTGCATGTATTGCCAGCAGATTTTTGATCTGTACAGAAGATCATCTCAGAGAGGTGAAGTTTGGAAGGTAAAATACATCTAAATGTCTGAGGCTGTTATTGATTTACATCCTAAAAGATTCCTAGCCATGTATTTTACTGGTAGATTTTCTGCAGCTCGCACATAATATGTGCTCTTCGTTGTTTGGACAACAAGAAGCTTCTGATATAGTTGATGTATTAAGATGTATCTTTGAATCTATGTCTGCGGAAAGCAAGGTAACAACGGCGTAACCTGCTCACTGTACTTTATTAATCTTTAGACTCCAGCAATTTTGTCCACAATGACCCTGTATAGTGGTGCTTTGGTATTAATCACAGATTCACAGATTTAGTGCACTCTATTCTATTGGTTACTAACATAGATACTTATCACATTGCAGACGGGAAAGGAGAGCAATGCAATAAAATTTCTGGAACTCATACATTATTCTGCTAATAAATGTCGAAAGACAAGGAATTATAGTTCTATTTCAATGCTTTTCGAAGAGCTAGCCATCAACCATAGCGGAAAAGTAAATAAAGATGTATCTCTCAATCAGTTAACCTATTTGAATCTTGATATAATTCTTTTTTTTTGTGTGTGAATTTTCAACATACTTGTTGAGGATATACCGAATTCATGACAGAGATAATTATTTTGAAGGGCATATCAACTGCCGATTTGATAATTGGGATTTATGCAACTGGATTGTCTATCCTTCATCTTACGTCTCACTCCACAATTCAAGGAAACACAAAAGACGGATCTGCCTTCAGGCTTTTGCTACGTCAAGAGAACATTTTTCAGAAATTGAAATCTTTGCTTGATTCATTGAAACGTGACTTTGATATTGGTGTCAAAAGGAGGAGCTCGTCACACAAACAAATTCTGTACCTGCCGTCATATTTTGATGCCCTGTCATTTTTATGTCATCCCTTAGCTCAGATCTTTATTTCAGAAAGAAAAGAAGATTTTACCGAAATGGAGAGTCTGTACGTTGTGCAGGATGCATTTAGTCAATACTGCCATTTGCTTAACCATTGCCATAGGTAAAACATGTTGTTATGCATTTATTTATCCAGGCACTCATTTTAATGCAAGGGGCACATGAAATTACAATGACAACAAACTCAGTATTTTCCCAACTCCCCTGGGGTGTAGAGATCAAGATATAAGTAACCTCACTGTGTAAAAACAAAGACATCATTTTTTTAGACCCGTGACATCACTAAATTTTCTACCCAAAAACAACATAGAAAGCAAGGAGCAATTGAAGTGTACTCTTCCATTTCAATCCAGCCCATTTATTTCTCGAAGTTAACACATTAACATGAATGTCTATTTTAGCTTCATTGTCATGGATTTGCATACTAATCTTTTTATTTATACTAGTTTCTCCCCATGTCGAGTAGATAGCATGTTCTTGATATCTATGTTTATTTATCTCCGTGGTTACTTGTTCTTTTGTCAGTTTTGTGGTTGAATGATCCACCTAGACTTACTAAAATTGACCTGACCTATTTTGACTTGAGAACCAACTTGTTTTTGACATGAGATTCGACCTAAAAACACTGCATTTTGAATATGGATTTTATATAGTGACCTCAAAAATGATCAAACCTGAAAATGGCTGAACCCAAAAATAACCTAACTTGAAATGACCTACTAAAATTACTCAAAATCAATTGAACCCAAACTCGACATGATGAACTCGTTGTGGTATGGAATTTCCAATCATGTACTTCAGTATGATATACAGAGTATTAAGCAATAAATGCCATGATATCATACTCCACATTATTATTTTTTTGTTTACTCTATTTTAATGCATGCATTTTCTTTTCTAATTAGATTTTTACTACCACGTTTTATTGTTATTGCAGTTCTTTTAAAGTTTGTATATACTTAAAAGTTGAAATGATTTATAATATTCTTAGCATTGATCTTAAAAACTACTTGCATGAATTAGTTACAAATTTCCAAAGGAAATATTATAACAACTTTGATTAATACATTTAAATTTTATTTTTACTTTTTATGTAAAATAATAGTGCTATTACAATTTTAAGTATTTAAACTCGAGCACACTAGATCACGGACATGCATTTTCCAACCCAAACCCAATGCAACCAAAACATAATCTAACCTGAATGCAAAAGTAACAAATCCGGTCTTGATATTAAAATTTAGTGGTTACAATCATTTCATGCCACGTCCTCTCTATCATTTATAAGTAGATATAGGCTCTGTGGCATAGTTATTAAGGCGTCGCCTAGGTGTGGCTAAGGCGCTATGAGATGGATGCCTCGGCTAGAAACACCTAAGGCAATGAGGCGCTTGCCTAAGGGTCGGCTTTGAGTGGCCTCTGGCCTAATTTTGCGTGAAAACACCTAAGGCGATGAGGAACTCTATTTTTTAAAAAGTAACATGTGTTCTACTCGTTTTATTTATATGTGTGTGTGTGTGTGTACATACATACACACACACACACACATATATATATGCATGTATGTATATGTGTGTGTGTGTGTGTATCACCATATTGCACTCGCTTAATGGACGTCTAAGCATACGCCAAAACGCCTAGGCTACTAGAAGGTACTCTGGCACCTGGCCTTGCCTAGTCGTTGTGACAATTATGCTGTGTGTACATCCCGCCTCCTGAGGCCTACTTGTGGGAATGCATTAGTTTCTTGTTGCTGCTGTTTATTGACAGTGTGCCTATATGTTTATTTTTAACACCTGTCGCATTGGTGTTTATTTATTTTCATCACAATATGTTCATATTTGGTCGAGCAATTCCACCGTCAATGTTATAACTTATACAACATTAAAGGGTTTCAGTGGTTTTTTGATGTAGTGTGCTTGACAACAAACAAGATGCATGTGATGAAAAAAATAGTACGATACAGGTAGCAGTCGCTGGCTTTTCACTCTCTTTAAGAACAAAGCTTAAAATAGAGGTTTGTCTTGTTTTTTATGCCACAGAAATTTTTAATATCTGACTAATTAATTCTTTTAATTAGTAATTGTCTTATTAGTACTTCCTATGCCAAGTTTTAAAGTTTTATCTTTTATTTTTATATTGAAAAGTAAAGCTTTTCTTTTGGTACTTTGTTGCAGGAAAATGCCAAGTTCATAGATTATTTCATTCACAGTGATATTCACACATATGGGCTTAAGTATCTATTTACATCTCTTTACAATCTTGCTGTTGCTTTTTACAGAGGCAAGCAAATGATAGAGGTATTTTTTACTGACATACTAGATGTAAGGTATTTACTGCTAGATGTAAGCAAAGCCAGTTTTACAACCTTGTGCTTTTTGACTCCACCATACTATTTCTCAATATGATATTTTGCTCAATGCTTGAGTCGAAGGAGTATATGTTCATTTATTACCAATTGCCAACCTTTTAACTAGAGTAAAAACTGTCTGATTGCCTGTCCCACTTTTCAGGCTGCCAAGGCTTTAAAGTTTTGCAGCAAAGCATCTTGTACGTGGATCTTAAAGAGCTGTGAAAAGTTTTCCCATATATCAAATGAACTTCAAGACGAAATATCAGAAGATTCTGTAATAAGTTTCATCAGTAATTCATTTTCCAAAATTGTCAATGTTCTGGACGTAGTTTATCATAGTTGTAGCAATAATGAGGTTGATGAGATTCTCACTGATTGCCTCAAAAGCTGGTGTATGGCAAAATATTTTTTTGATACACTTCCATGTCCCACAAATATTATCAAGCAGTTTGTAAAGGTAGCATTTTATCGCTCTCTGTAAACTTTCTAACCATTTTCATGTATGTTTCTGTATCTAGCCTAACTTGGACACAAATGTCAGATAAAACTGGGAGCTCTTAAGGAATTGGGTATAGAAGAAGATGCCACATTGTTGCATCCTATATTGTCATCTTCAATAGAATATAAAGGAACTGTTGGATTACTAATGGAGGAGGTTATATTCTTTTTCTGCACATTTACATTGAGCGTCATCGTGACTATTAGCCACATTGTAATCATGTTGGTCTATTACTTTCTGTTGACTTCATAGGAACTTCAAGCATATAAAGATTTGAATGCTATGAACCCAAATTTTTGTCAGAAAATGCGATTGAAGATTATGAGCATTCTTTTAGATAAAGTATATCATACAGAGGATGCATACTCGCAGAGAGCTAGAATTCTTATTGCCAAGAGTAGGGAGTTAAGAGCTAAAGGACTTTGCCATGATTGCATTCTATGTCTATCTGAAGCAATATCCACAATGGTAATCCATTTTTAGCTTATTTTTTTCAGCCCCTTGTTTGCTGTTTTGAGTTCATTTAGCTGTTTTTGGCTTTACTGTTGACAGCAATCTTTTAAGAGATTTTTTTTTCCAGGAAAGATATTTTGTGGCAAAGAGAAGAGAAAGTGAAAAACTTAGCTGCATGGATTCAGCTTGTGATATAGTTCCTCGTGCATACTGTATTCGTGCACTGTGTACCAATGAGATTGAACCTAGCTCAAAGGTGGTGAAAAGTACTTTATACCACACATGATCAACAAATTGGATTTATATTTTGGAATAACTACGGTCTACGGCTAAAAGCATGTATGCACTTGGCTTTTTAAGAAAGTGAGATTGAGTGAGAGGGAAGATCTTCCATTAACTCTTGTTAGCAGTTGATTTTGGAACTTCTTCATCTTGATTTCCTATCTCCTAAGCTGAACAAAAGTACTATATATCATTTCAACCTCAAATTTTCTCTTTATCTTTCTGTCAACTTTAAATAAATTCCAGTCTCACATTTTTCACTTTTCAACACCTTTCCCAAACGCTGTGAAGTCAAACTCTGAAGTATAATTTGGGGCAAAGGGATCTACTAGATCTGAAATTTACTTACCTGCTCTATAAATTGAACCTTAGACGATATTTATTGATAATTTTTAGGTTTGAATTTTTACTTCACAGCTATTTTACGAAGATATTCATGCTGCAGTTAGAATGTTTAACAGTCATCAATGCCACCCATCTGATCAGTGCAATATGTTGTCAGAAGCCATGCTGAATTTGTTCTATCAGATAATTGATTTGTTATCAATTAAGGCAGGTTTTAATTTTATCTCTAATCAATATATACTCATATGTCCTGTGATTGTGTGAACGATGATAATGTATATTTTTTTGGCTATTCTGCCACCATAGGGAGATCTGAATATTCATGCTGAAATTTTTGAGGCGATTGTTCGGTTATTTCAATTGAAAAATATTCCACTAGAGACATTGGTGTCATTGCTATGGAAACATAGACGAATTAGTCATGCTCTTTGTACTTCACATGTTAATGATTTGTTCATTCAAGCATTATCCAAGCATTGTGGTAAAGCGGTCAATTCCTTTGAATACTGGACAAATTGTCTAAAGGCATCACAACCATTGCTAGTTGGGTTTCAAATGAGCTTCCACACAATGTTTGCTCTTTCTTCTCAAAATCCTTGCGACCATGGTGTATCCGTTCCACCAGATATTTCAGATGCTAAAGTGAAGCTCACTGCATTAGATCTCGCTTCCAATGTAAGCTGTTATTGTAAATTTACTGTACATACATAGAGTCTAATCATTATAGCTTTGTTGATCATTTTGTGTTTTGGTTTGTGTCAGGTCCCACTATCCAGTGCTTCAGCTTTTATTTCAGCTTATCTCTATTATGACTTGAGTGAAAGACTGGTTCAAAGTGGACAGCTAACTGAAGTAACTCTTAACCCTTTTTAAAAAATTTCTGGTTTATGCCAAAAATTGTGCAATAGTTTTATCATTTATTTATGGATTCAGGCTCTTTCATATGCAAAAGATGCATACCATTTGCGACTTGCCCTTCTAAAAGGAAAGTTCCAGCTTCACATGGAGCAGCAGAATAAAAACTGTCTTGCATCATTCCAAATTTTTGATTCAGTTGCTTCAGATGCTTGGTTTTCTGAAGGTGTCTCTTTTGATTCTGAAAGTTGCATACTCACTCCCTGGAATGTGCTCCAGTGCTATCTTGAAAGCACTTTACAGGTCAATGTTGTGACATTTATTTATTTTATCACTTGACTGTGAGTGTCTCTTTGCTGCAAAATCTCAAGTTTTATTGTGATCAAATAATGCAATAGGTTGGAATCATTAATGAGATTCTTGGAAATGGAAATGCTGCTAAACATTATCTACAGTTGGGAAAAGACATCGCGTTCTCTCAGAGCCTGCCGATTTTCATAGCTTCTTTTTCTTGCATTCTTGGTATTGAGAATATTCCTTTATTTCCCATGCCCTGTGTAAGATATGCTTATGGCCTTGATTTGTGGGAAGTATTCATTGGTTTTTTTCTTATCTATATATTTACCAGGTCAAACATACTTTAAACAGAAGCTATGGGAGTTGGCTGAAAAGGAAATTAAAGCAGCCAAAGCTTTGGTTGATTGTTTCAGTGATGTTTCTTGCAAGTGCATAGTTGTATTTGAAGTTTTCATTGATCAGCTTTTTGGAGATTTATACATAAACCAGTTTTGTAGTAATCCAGAAAGTTTTACTTCAAAGGAGTTAGCCCATGCTAAAGAGAAGTATGGATCTGCTATTGACAAGTTGGCTCTCTCTAAATGGAATGCTTATTTGGACGGTCCCAAGGCAGTTGTTTCTGATCATCTGGTTTTGAAAGAGGTTCCTACAAAAAGAAGAAATCCTAAAAATGCAGTTGAAACTGTAAATGCTAGTAAGAAAGAGGAGGTGTTAGAGTCTGGTATGAGGATGACAAGATCTAGATATCGCTCTTCTATAAAACAATGTGAAACTGCTGGCGAACAGTTTGATACTGCTACAGACTTGAACTGTAAGTACTTTATTTAGGTTGCTTATAATGCATAAAAAGAGTAAAAGCTAAACACTGTCATTTCTTTGCTCTAATTGGGTTGTGGATCTACAGGTAAATGCCACAGAATGAATTGTTGGCACCAACTTCCTCTGGAGGCTCTTCAGTCTGGGTCTATCAGGAATTTCATATACTTTAAATGGGAGTTTGTTCGAAGACAACTCTTACAAAGGATGTTAATCAGCATAGGTAGTGTGTAACTGTGTGTGTGTGTACCAATGAAACTTTCTTCTTTGACTGTGACATTTTGTGTACTTTCTATCTGATCTGTCATTCTTCTACGGTTCTACCTTGCCAGGAAAATGCTTGTGCCTATGTGATGAGAACCATGAAGCTCATAAGGTCTTTCTTCAAAGTGTATCTTTGGTCACTAGAGATCCTTCTTGCCTGCAGTATTCTTCTCTTTCTTTCATTTCTTTGCTGGAACAGGTTGGAAAAGATACTTGGTCAAAGTTGTTTGCAATCGATCATGTAGAGATGATTTACCACATTTGCTGGTCAGCTTTGAAAAGTAATTGTTGCAAAGCAACTAGGTATCCTTCCACCCATTTTTTGCATGTACCCTCCACAAGGAATTACTCCATACTTATCTGGTTGTTTTGTAACAATCTGTATATATTTGCCTTTATTATGTTAAATGTGCCAATTGTGCTTGCCATATTGCGTAGCCTCATAAAAAGATATTACAGATTATGAAGTCATTTTGAGCCTACTTTTGAAAGCAATTTCAAGGAGGTAATAAGAATAAGTTGAAATTAGCTTTTCAATAGCAGATGCTGAAATGAACTGCTATAAACCCAGTATTGACGAACTTATTTTCAGCTCATTTATTAAAATAATTAAATAAACACTTTTTGATGATTTTACTAGTTAAGAGAATATATTGGATTATTGATGCTTAGATTTTCAAATGGAAGTTAAATTAGTAAACCGATACATGTGGTCTTAATGAACTTTAAATAGAGTCCATCTATCCCAAAAAGGTGTCATGTTTCAAACAATCTTTTTGTGGACGCAAAACAACAAACTAGAGAATATTCTCAACTTTGTCGTGGATGCATTGCTACATTTACTTCCCAGAACTTCATAGAAATTAGAAAGTCAGAGCAAAGTAAGTCTAGTGTGCCACTTTGATTTAATACATTTACACACCTGAAGCTCAACTGGCAATGGACAAAAAAGTTGTATTCTGATCCCAAAAAAGTTGTTATTCCTGAAATGAAGCTATTGTTTTTTCTAATTCGACAAATAGTGAAATAGGTTGCAAACAAGTTCAATATTTCAAATGATAATGTAAGTTCTAGCAAAAAAAAATTTAAGTTATTCATATGATCCGATTAATACAAGTGAACTTCACAAAGTCTTAGAAGTTGTACCTTAAGCAAATAATTATTCTTTTTCTTTTTTATTGTTGCTCTTGAGATAGTATTGTTGCTAGCAACCATCCAGTCGGGTATATGAGGCTACATAAAGTCTTATACTCTTCCTGTAATGTATTGGATGGCATGCTAACTATTGTATCCAAATATGGTTAAGTTTTTCATATACTTCTAGTTTCATTCTGGTTAAGACCCAGCTGAAAATATTCTCTCCACTATCGTATACAATTTGATGTGACACTCTAATCTTCTTCATTTGATTTATTTTGTTTCCTGAGCATGCTACTTCCTTTTTCTGTGTAGAGCAGTCAACTTGCATGGTTTAACACTTTTATTTTGCTGGACTATATCAAACAGGAAACTATGCAGTAAAGACAACTGTGATTTTTCTTCTATTAACATATCAGAGATAGTCTACTGGTTGAAAGTAGCCTTTACTCAGAGCCGTGAGGTTCCTTTACTTTTTCAAAAGGTAAACCATCTCTAGCATCCAGTTTGAATTTTCTACTTTAAGACAATGGAGTGATGAAGGATTAACTACGGAGTATTAAAGTATGTTAAGACCTTTCAAATTATGAAAAATTACTCCCTAGCATCCACTCCATTTTGTAGTTTAAGGCATTGGATTTAATGAATGGTAATAACTATCAAATAATGATTTTTATCTGCAATGTTTTACAACAGGTTTCAAGGTTGCTGGCTGCAGTCTATGTACTTTCAACATCCGTCAAGAGTCTCTCTATACCATCTAGTAGGGTAATCCCTGAAAGTCAATGGGCGTCCTTCTTCCATCAAGCTTCAATCGGTGCTCATTTTAACCTCCAGCTCTTCTCAGCCACAATGAGGCAGCAAAATGGCCAAGATCTCTTGGATATCAAGGTTCAGTTTTCTGTGTGAACTCTTAATGATCAACTATGGAACATTAATGTTCAGTTGCCTAACCCGTCTCTTTTGATTTGTAGTTATATTATTACTATAAGTAGATTATGTACATGCAACTATAATAAAAAGCCACCATCAAGCAAATCCTAGTCGGCACTCGCATAGAATCAAGGATGAATTGCTCAGTATGATAAATGTATTTGATTATACTTTAATATACTAGCAACTAGCAAATGCATCATAATATACTAGCAATGGTACTTTAATGAGTTAATGATGTGTGTGTGTGTGTGTATCTAATGGGAAGGTTTTCAACGGGTATGATTCCATAGGTAGTATGAAATCTCAGATCAATAGGTTTTGAATATGGCAATTAAAGCTAATAACCTTCTCTAAAAGGTTCTCTGAGATGCTGATGTTGCATGCCAATTTCATATCATCATAAGTTGTTATTATTGAACATGTGGACACCTGTGCAATTTCATGCATCATGTACTATTTTCAGGGTTCTTGTCCTTCCTCAAACGAAGCTGGTAAGAGAAATCACATCACACTCAGGTAGTTTTTTTGTTCTGCAAAAATTTTTTCCATTTCTTAGAAGTTAGATTTCTAATTGTTTTGTTTTTCTCTGTTCTTTCTTTGGATTCCACAGGCTTGCGCCTGGATCAGTTGACAGTCTAGAAGATTTTGTTCAACAATTTTTTAAGAACTTGCCTTCTAGCACAGTTGTATGCATTAGCCTCATATTCGGTGATCTTGCCATTTTGCTGAGTCAGCTGTTGTTCCGCCCTTCCCCTATTCAAGCATGGATACTTTTGTCACGGATGAGTTCAATAGATCAGCCTGTTATAGTAATTCTCCCTATAAATTCAGTTTTAAAAGGTAATCTGATTTTAAGCCCACATTACACACGAACAGATTTAAAAACATAGAACTTATTATTCTTTCCTGTATCATCAGACACTCAAGAACTATGCTCCAGCATTTCCTCTCAAGCCTGTGATTTCACTAAGCAGTGGCATTGCCCATGGGCAGCATCCGGTGTGATTGATACTGTGGCCCCTTCATATAGGGATATATTGGAGAATAATCACTTTTCCTCCTCCACATGTCTTTTAGATGATACATCAGAAAGCAGGTCTTTATGGTGGAAGTGGAGGAAGCAACTTGATAAGGCTCTGTCCAAATTTTTGCAGTATGTAACTGAGTACCTTTTCTCCCATTTTTTTTCTTTGGCTTGTTGAAGATAAAAATTAGTTCGGTGAAATTTCTCATCTGATTTGCTTAAAATATTGCCCCCTACATTCCTACTAAGGTCATGTTCTCTTCAACTTATTCTTATTACCTATAACTTATTCTTATTGGAATCAGTTCTGATCTGATCAGATACAGCTTTAAACATAACTACATTCACATCAAATCAGAATTTATTCCAATCATATCAAAACCATTCAGATCAAGTGAAGAGAACATGACCTTAATAGGGCACAATGGACTTTCTATGGTCAAAGATGTAGAACTTCAACTAATGTTTCTAATCAATGTTTTTTAGTAAGAATTGAAAATTATGTACTTTTTATGAGAGTATAGTACTCATTAAAAGAACATTCTCACATTACTTTCACAATATAAAAAATCTTTTGTTCATCCCAATGTATAAGTCCATTTCTCTTTTTGGAAAGGAATTTGTGGTCATCATTACTTCTCACTCCTTCAAATCGAGTCCAACCACACACTTTTCAACATTTTTCTCAAACTCGTGTCCAGTCAAAATGGACTTTTAATTTAGGGCGGAGGGGGCATAATAGGTTTAATTTAAAAAAAAAATTGGCCACATAATGTTGAACTTCCCCTTTTAAAGTGGGACAAAAAGATTAGTGGTTAGCATATTAAAAATGTAGCACTACTTTGTACTATCTTAATCATCATCTTAAATGCTGAATGCTGACCAATCAGGGATTTGGAGGAACTGTGGTTGGGCCCTTGGAAATACTTGCTTTTGGGTGAATTGTCAGAATGTGAGCTCTTGGATTCATTGTTGATGAACCTCACTAAACATTTAAAACTTGAGTATAAAGTAGATGTAAATATGACTCTTCTCAAAATAGTTCTTGGAGGTGCTACTCATGCAGCTGAGAAAGGTGATTGTGTATCTCAACTAGTTTCGACTAATGGATGTCACATAGGTGGAGAATGTGGCAGGATGCCTCAAACATTATCAAAAATTTGCACTTATTCAGAAGCAGTTTATAAAACAATACTAGATGCTGCTGCCAAACTGGAGGACTCTGGATGCTTAAACCGAAAACCAAGCATTCTCGTTTTAGATTTTGATTTGCAGGTATGTTTCGGAGAAGATTTTTGTTCATCTTTCAAAAAGAGGACGGACTTCGTCCTTGACTTTAGACAAAGGAATGGAGATTTAAATTTGAAATTTCTATAACTTTTCTGCATCTTATCGTATAGGCTTTCAATATGAATTTTTGATTTGCAATACAATTGTTTTTTAAAAATATTTTGTAGCATATTTTCTACCTTATTAACCAATATAAAAGTATTCTTTAAAAAATCTTTAAAATTTACGGAGTACATATCAAGAATGCACTCATTTGAAAAGTGTATTATATAGCAAGAAGATTTTAAAAGTTTCTATACACAAGTCCCATTTCACACTCTAGAGTAGAGAATAATGTTCACCTTTTTAAGAGGGTGAATGGAATTGAACTCTGTTTTAAATGCCTTGAATTTTTTCTTGTGGAATTATGTAGGAGTTCCTTGCCATAAAAATTTGAATAGAGCTGATATTAAGCTCTTTTAAAGACATATCAATATACATATAAATGCAGATGCTTCCGTGGGAGAACTTGCCAATATTAAGAGATCAAGAGGTGTACCGCATGCCCTCTGTTGGTGCAATCACTGCAACTCTACTCAAGCGATGCCTCCACCAAGAAACTCTTGAGGAAGGGGATGGATTAAATTCAATTCCATTTATTGATCCCCTAGATTCCTATTATGTACTGAACCCTAGTGGTGATCTTAGTAGCACACAAGCTGAATTTGAGAACTGGTTCAACGAGCAAAACTTCGAGGTAAATACTACAAGTATTTTATAGTTGCAGTTAGATTCGTCTTAAAAAGTAATATCTTCAAAACGGTATATATTTGTTGAGTTGTAACTTTATTAAGGTATAACTATTTGGAATAATCAATTATGGCTATACTCTTAAATTAATTTTTTGTATTAGTTAAATTTCACATACTTATCTTGTTTGGTACGCCTTGAAGTATACATTGAACATATGAAAATTTGTTTTTTTGTTCAAACAGGATATTTTTTTAATGACAAAGATAGGTACAAAAAAATAATAGAAAATGGAGGGACTGTGGGAAGACCATATTTGTGAATTGGACAAAAAACAGTCAAGTTTCAATCAAAGTACCCAGAGTTGCAACTCATGAGGGCCTCATTGAAATTAATTCTTTGTTGAATACTAATGGGATTAAACAGCTGTAGTTTAAAGAAACAGCTGTATTTTGATTTTAATGTCCACTTTTTCATGTAAATGGATTTCAACTGAAGAGCCAATGTCATTATTTATTGTGCAGGGAAAGAGTGGAATCGCACCTACTGTTGAGGAACTGACCGGTGCCCTGAAGAAACATGACCTATTCCTTTACTTTGGGCATGGAAGCGGTAATAGGAACTGATCAAATAATTTTCATTTTCGCGTATCCTAAAAAAAGTGGGCTTGGAGCTTAGGAAGGTTGCTTAAAGTTACTTGAACAATTCCATAAATTCTGAACTTAACATTTCAATAAATCATTCAATCTCATGATTTTCAAATCATGAAAGGACTCATATTCCTAAATGTACACTTTGCTCCAAGGGGGTCGATCCACCATTGGCGTGATTCAAGGGTCTTTTTTGGGTGGTTTAGTACATGCCTTGATAACATCAGGGTTCTTTTAACACCACATTTGCGTGTCATATTATGACACCTAACCCATACGGCGTTCCATTGGACTTGAAAGTGGTTCCTACCTACCCTAACCCCCATCCCCCCCCCAAACAAAAAATGCTATTTTGCTACATTAACACTGTAGCAAAGGCGTCTGAAAGGAAGGGTTAAAGGGTAGGAACTACATCAGTATCCAATATTATACCATGGAAGCTTCAATGGCTGGTGCCATAATACTCCGTATGATACTAGAGTCCAGTGTCCAAAGAATTCAGTCGTTACTTCTTCCCCTGTTGAACACGTTTTTTTCTGGGCTTTTTTATTCCAGGAATGCAATATATCCCCGGAAACGAGATCAAGAGTATAGACCCCTGCTCGGCTTCCCTACTAATGGGATGCAGCAGTGGTTCCTTGATCTCCAACGGGGCCTACATCCCTCAGGGCGCTCCTTTATACTTCCTCTCAGCAGGTTCTCCAATCATAGTCGCAACTCTGTGGGACGTGACCGATAAGGACATAGACAGGTTTGGCAAGGCAATGCTGGAGTGCTGGTTCAGAGAAAGGTCAACGACAGCCATTTATGGAGGCTGTGATCAATGCATGGCTGGTGTTTCAGAGGAGTTTGAGTGCCTGGACATAGCAGGTAAGAAGGGAAAGGGGAAGAAGGGTATGAACAAAAGTAGCTGTAGTTGTAGGCATAGGCCTAGAGTGGGGTCGTTCATGGGGCAAGCTCGTAAGGCATGTGTCCTTCCATATTTGATTGGGGCAGCCCCAGTCTGCTATGGTGTCCCCACTGGAATAACAAGAAAAACTGATTAATTAATGATAATCGGTGTTTTATTTTTATTTTTTTAAAAAATATCTCCTTCCCTCATAAATGTGTAGAAAATTAACACTCTTTTGTTAAAGAATGGAATGGAATGTTCTTTTCCTGAAATTCAACTCTAGAATTTAAAATGTTGAGGTTCACCTTCTAAACTTCATCGTAGAAGAAACATTCCATTCTTTTGTCCCAAAATAAATTATTTACTCCTTTTAAAGATATGATTAAATTGTTTTATTTATCTATTTTTTTTATAAATTTCAATCATGCAACTTTTTAATAAAAAATTTGGTGAAAAGCATTAAACAATTCAGTGTTTTATTTATACAAAAAAAACAATGTTTTGTTTGGTAGTAAAGGTACTGACACAAATTAAAATACGGTGATTATAAGTTATTCTTTGTTCATTTTTAGAAACACTTCAAACGCTCCTTGTCCACTAAATTTTATTTGGAGATAGTTGAAATATATGCTAATTAAACATATCAAGCGTTCGTTGTTCAATTTTTAAAAACACTACATTTATTAATAAGATATAAGTTACTCCGTGTAAAGCTAAGACATTTTCGCCAAAGACTAATAGCATTGGTATGGTTAGACATAATGGGTTTACATTCATAACCACACCCTCCCACAACAACAAAAAACAATGAGTAATTTCATAAGAACATAACACCTTGTCACAAAATCAAACACAGGACATGCACGTTTTACAACAACGTTAGATGTTACAGTTAGCATTATGATAAAAGTTATTTAACCGTGACAGAATTTAATTTTAAAGCTTTTAAAATTAAACTACACCGTTAACTTTTTCTAAAGTAAATACTAATAGAAAATATTCCGCCCAGATAAGCCTATCTCTAACAATTTTCCTGCCCTATCAGCATTTTTCCAAATCTATAACAAGTAGGGCTCCTATGACCCCAAGGATAATTGTCATAATAATATGACACCAGGTCATTTGAGGGTGTTACGCAGTTCACGACATGACTCAGCCCCAGCCCCCTTCCTCCCCCATTCGGCTTCACAACTACCCTACATTGGTTATCGTAGCATAATGCTACCCTAGGAGTGCTCAAGAAGTTTGTGAAAAATCAAAGACTTGTGTCGAATAATACATATAGTACGACTTTGAAATGACCCGAATGTCATATACTAATACTTGATACCCATGAATGATGTAAAAAAAACTATCACATCTATAAGCACTCCAAAATTTTCCTAAATCAATTACAAAACCTCACAACATAAAAGAAAGAGACAACCATGTGAGGTTAGGTAGAATAGCCACCCAAGTGTGGCTGTCATTGGGCACAAAATGACATGTGTGGCCAGCTTTTAATCTTAACAAGTTTGTCTTGGTATATAATTATCATATCCTCCACCATAAACCATAATAAAATCTCTTTTTTCATTTTGATTCATTACTCGTAATTTGTAGCATCTCTCTCTCTTTTCTTTTCATGCTTTTCGATGAAGGCTCCCTCTCACTCTGTTATTAATTTAAAACTTCTCTATTTTCATTTCACGACTTTCAATGGTAAAACTTCTCTTTTTATTTTACGCAACATCTCTTTCCATTTCACACTTTTTAATGTTGAAACTTCTCTTTTCATTTGGATTTATTAATTTATAGCCTCTCTCTCTCTTTTCATTTCAATTTATTAATTTAAGCATCTTTTCAATAGTGGTGACATAATTATATTATTTTATCAAATAATTAACAAAAAATGAAAGAAAGTAAATAAAATTTGACCATGAGTAAACAAACAATTTAATTTGGGACGAGAGGAAAACTCACAAGTGACAGGGGATACGGAAACAGAAGGGAGATATTGCATTAAGGTTACACCGGTAAATTCAACTCATTACCCCTGGCTTCAAATTGCCAAAAACACAATCTTCACACCAAACATACACAGAATGACAGAAACCACTGCAATAAATCATTCACTCATTCATTCAATTGTGAAATTGACAGGTAAATGCTTCATCTCAAAGAGAAGGAGAGAACCAGAAACACAAGTCTTAAGAAACACCCACCCCTACAAAGGAACATATCATCCTTTGGGACCCTACAAATGTTCATGAACCCAACAACCATATCATACAAATCCACCAAAGTATTGAACACCAATCAAATGATGGGATGATCATAAAAAAAACAGATAAATTATAGTACAGAATAACATAGGTTTAAAAAAAGCTAACCAAATTAAGACCCTAATGACTTTTATGATGGTTTTATTTTCTCCTTCCCCATTTGTACTGTCAATGATAACAAGGGTAGGGATCTACCTCTATCTTCGTCTGCCGCCGCGGCCGTTTAGCTCCCTAAATCTCCGCCTCCTCCCCGAACGTCCCAAAAGGACTCTCCCATGGCGGCGAAGCCGCCCGGCCAATGATGTGCCGCGATCATCTTCACCTTCATCACTCTCTTGGTCTGAATAATCAAAACCAACTGTCAGGTTGTGGTCAGTTCCGGACCCTTCATCTGAACCTCTATTTGATCCAACAATGGTCCCACCAGCCGAACCTATTGCCTGCAAAAGGCGAAACACGTTAATCAAACTCCCTCCCATCCCACCACGGCCCACCACGTTGAACCCATCATCCCTGTCGTCATCATCATCATCATCTTCTTCTTCATCTTCTGAACCATAGCCGAATGGGCTTCCTTCTATGACATAATCGCCGAAAACGACAGCCCCGGGCATGGAAGACCTTATTGTGCTCATGACATCTTCGCGTTCCCGTTCAACCTCGAGCCGCCTCCACTTCTGTTCAAGAACTGGGTCCTTCTCGCGGGGCCTAGCAGAAGGGTGCTCCACCTTAACATGCTTTTTCATGTCTTTATAGTTCCCCACAAACGGACAGTTGTCCTGCATGCAATTCCGCTTTTTGGCATTCAAGTGTTTACGGGCTGCTTCCACCACAGTCCATCCTTTGACCTGCCCGCGGCAAAGCGGGCAGGCAAGTTCAGTTATCTCACACTTCTCCTCAACCCAATCCGGGCAGAGGAGGGGGCGCGGGACACCACCCGTTGAACTTGGAATGTATTGGTTCTGTTGGTTTGACGAATTGACTTTTGTGTTGGCTTTTTTGTACTGGTCCAGGCAGTTTGAATAACGGTAGCTGGTGCCACACATGTAGGGACGGCAGCCCTTGTCATGAGAAGAACAGAGGAGGAGGACAGCATTGTGGGGACATTCCATGCACACCGAACATGTAGCATCTTCCCAGTCTTTCTTGCACTTATTGGAGCATTTCTTTTGGTTCACCGACGGCAAAGGGTATGGAGTGGGCCTGCTTTGCCGTGAGGTCATCCTACGCCTTCCTCTTGTAACCTTTGCCATTTGCTAAACTATAAATCTGTTAAGACCAAAAACAATTAAAATAAAATTTAAGCCTGATACTTCCTCTGTTCTTAACAAATGAAACATCAATATTTTTGCATTTGCCAATGCATAAAGTAAATCATTAATATCTTCAATTATGATGTGGTAAAAATATATATATATCGAAGCGAAATGAACAAGACCACACATGATTATATTTTGTTTTATGTAAAAACCACAATATAATCAGATTTGAGCTAATATAGTGTAAAATGCTCTATCTAAGAACGGGGGAAGTGTATCTTAAGAATAACCCACTACAACCAGTCATCTATCAGGTGGTAAGATGTATTCATTTCACAGTATTAATCTCTCAATTAAAAAAATGTCATGTTCCATACATGTCTTATCCCCAAAATAAGAGTCCACTTTGATTGAACAAATCTCACTTTTAGAGCAATTTTCCTATAAAAAACCAAAAGAGAGTCCTAAGTTATTTAAAGATAATTTATGACAATTGTACCTTGCCAAAAACTAGAAGTTGTGCATCGATAATAAAAAAAAAACTCTTTTGAAACTGAGGTACTTTTCTTAGACATATTTCAGATGATTGCTGTGTAGAGTATATGAAAACCAAGATATCAATTAACATTTATCTCTGACAATGCCTATCACAACATAAGCAGCACTTGCCTCAAAGAAAAAGATACTAAGCACTTTAAGGCCATGAAAAGTGGAAAATTGCAACAAAAACGTAATAGAAAGAGATCTGAAAAAGACCACTTGATCAATGCCATGAATGCACTAAATACTCATAAATTATCGAATTTTTCATAGGGTATATTGTAATGGTTTATGCTCAATGAATTCCTTAAAGAAACCCAAATGATGACTATCTCTAAGCTCAAAACTCAAAAGGGACAATTTCAAAATTCAAAAATGCAAAACTGCCTTGTTCCCATCATCAAGACTACATACAACTATACATATAACTTGAGTGCAAGAAATCAAGTCACATCTAACAGAAGAATTTGTCAGTAAAAAACACAATCAGTTGCAGAATATCTTGTTTCCAAACATAAATGTTCAACGGCATATATTAGTATATATTACCATATCGAATAGAGTAACATAAAAGACATAATTTTGCTAAATCACAGAAATGCCCACAGGAACTAGTGTCTTAAAGGCACTCTCAAAGAGAATGTCAGATGACTTATATTTGAACTCCAAAATTTCGAGATCTATTAAAATGTCTAAAATCAAAAGTCAATGCTTTCATAAATTCAATTAAAAATCAAGGCTTCATAACTAAGAACACCTTTCAGAGCAAGCTACAACCTTAACTTCAGTAATGGTTTCATATTGCACCAAATTATCAAGGTCACCCAAATTAACTCCAAATTTTTCAACAATAACAAAAATAAGGATAGGAAGAAAAAACAAACCACACCAACAAACATCTCAGTTTCATAGAAGCCTAGATCTCCGGCATAAAAAAAAACCTACTTGCCTACATCCCGTGACAAAATTAAACATTCAATTCAACATTGAAAGCAAAGGGGTCAAATTTAAAGATACAAACATAAAATCGGTGGTGGAGATTCACAAAAACGAAACAAATCCAAACACGTAATCGGCGGACTAAGCCCAAACCCGGATTCGCATTTCGTAACTAATACGATCTCAATCGACAAAAGCCAAATACCCACAGATCAGGAATCGGGAAACAGATGAAACGGAGTAACCGTACCGGAGATTTGCTTGAAGATTGGACGAACAGAATCTTAATAAAAGAGAGTAATTCGAGGGGAAGATGGCGGATTAGGGATTGCGATTTGTTCAGATGGAAATGATTTGCAGGAAAATGGAGTTTCCCTGAACGCTTAGAGAGAGAAAATTGCAAGAAGCAATTGGGATTCGAGTGAGAGAGATGCGCACATTTTTATGGGAATCGGAATCATGGAGTCATCCTTACGCTATATGCCACTCCTCCTGCTTTAGCATTTTTGTGATTTTCTTCCATTCATTTTTATTTAAATTTTATAATGTCTGACTGAAATTATTTTTAACATAAGTTATTTAGAATTTAGAATAAATAAAAAATAAAATATTTATATACTAAAAACTACAACAAAAAAATCTATAAAACAATAAGTGATTTGATTATATTGTTTTATCAAATGAATAAAGGAAATAGGAAAAGAAAGTAAATCAACTTTGATAGATAGTAAGCAGACAACTTAATTTAGGATGGAGAGAGTACAATATTGAAGATAATATTTCTGTCCCAAACTAAATTCTAATTGACTAATAAAAAAATCAAATTGGAAAAAGAATTCATTGATTGATACTCGCTTCGTCCCAAAATATTTTCCATGTCACGTAAAACAAAGTTATTTATCAATTTTTTTCAATTTATTTTATTTATAGATTAATTTAAAAATTAGATATAACATTTACATATTTAAAGACTACGTCAAAAACTTTCCAAAATGACAGATGACTAGAATATTTTATTTATCAAATAATCGATGAAACTCTTAGATTTTTAAATACTGAATCGTGGCATTCTTTTAGGAACCGATAGAGTAAAAATTTATAAAAAATTCTTATGTGTATCAATTGTCTCACAAGAAATGTGACACAAAAAAAATTCTTCTGTGAATCAATTGTCTCACAAGAAGTTCTTATGAATCGTGAGCATCAATTGTCTCACAAGAAATGTTATGTGTGCCAAGTCACACTCGAATGCATTGGTAATTGTGTGTATTGAATGCATTATATAATTAAATGGCTAGAATATACACTTTTTCTAATACAAATTAATTTTAAAAGAGCTTGTAGCATCAGGGATCTTACAAGTGCTATTTGAGTGAAAGTCACAAGTTTGATTCCCAGCTAGAGAAATTAAGAGAAATTACTGAAGAGAAAAATTATTAGTTACGTATGTATCAATTATCTCATGACTAAAGATATTTGAACCAAGTTAGACCCAAATGCCATGAACGCTTGTTTGTTTTGAGTCATTATAAGACTAGATTATCACGAACAATATGTAAGTCATTATAGACCTAAATATTCTTTTCAAAGATTCATCTCAACAATTTAGAAACGACTAATATGTGCGTCTCACAAACACGTCAAATCGCTAAGGCAGTTTTGGTAACCAACCCTTGCTAAAAATATTCAATAGCAATGGCAATCTACAATTAACATGAGACTTTATTCGACTACGCTTGACCCTTTCAACATTGATTTTACAATAGCTGTTCTCAATTGCTCATGAAGATTTTGCAATGACTATCTTTGATCGCTTAAACCATGAATTGTGCAACGACTACCTACCACCACTTGTGAAAATGTCCATCGCGGATCTTTGAACACTTTGAATGATAATTTTACAAGATATGAAGAAAAAAACACGAATCAATCTACAACCACATAAAAACCATACATGACATAAGCCAATGGTGTACAATTTTTTTTGTACACTTGAAAATTACAACCCTTTTATAAAAATGCAAGGGTATAACTCTCCGTATATGAGAACAAGTGCCAATGATGAAGGCATATATGTAAGAATAACACTCAAAGATCAACGACATATTTTCTACAAACATTGACTTCCACCATGGCTTTATTGAAACTTCGAGATTATCACATCCATTTACAATTTTTCATACTCCGATTAGTTTGATATCACCATTGATTCCTTAAACATTTCAACTATGTTTGGTGCAAGGAATTTTGAAGGAAAAGAAAAGAAAATGGTTTTCTCTCAATTTCCTCACCAAAATGGGAGGAATTTGATTTTCCCTCCACTTGATACATTTTGCCTTCTCATTCTTTTCTTTCCACTTTTCTTTTCTAACCAAACACAAAAACTTGTTTTCCACTTCATTTTCATTTCTTCTCTTTTGAATTCCTTGAACCAAACATAGTGTTCATGTCTCTAGGAATCCACAACGGTAGCACCCATTGAGGACAACCACCAGTGGAACCGTGGTGTGTTTTTAGCCATTTTCTTTACTTGAATGACCACACAATTGAATTCCACCAAGTCGAGTGTGAACATTTCATCAATGCAATATATATTCAACCGTTTATTATAAATTGTTTATGTGCAGAATGAGACTCAAAGAAAATACACTTCCAATCGTAGCGAAATTGTGCATTTTAATCTGATCGAGAAACACTCTCCTTATCTTAATAAAAGACACTTCATTTGAAGACACGCGATGCTTTAAGAAAAGAAAAAAAAAAGTATTGAAGGTGAAAAAAATTGTCTCTCCAAGTTTTTTTAAAATAGGTGATTTTTTTAAGACATACTTAAAGTAAATAAAAAATCTTTCTTTGAAACGAAAAGAGTCTAATAGAAACTAGGTCAAAGATAAAAGCTCATAACTGATCCATGAAAACAATGAAAGTGGACTATGCCCTTGCTACAATTACATTTCCCATGTGGGATTTAAAGTGAACTAATATAGAACATTGCCAATAGAACTAAAAGGTTCATTGCCATTTCCAATAGAACTAAAAGGTTCATACTAACTTCCAAGGGAGTTCTAATTTTTTTAATTGGGCAAAATAGAATACATCCAAAGCTGGGACATAAAATCATCAAATGGGTGGGTATATTAGACTTCAATGGGAGAAATTTAATATACTAAAACTATGACTAACTGTCCAAGAAATAGTAATAAGAAATGAGAAAATAAAAATTTGTATTGTGAGTACTATACTAAGACTTCAATGAGAACAAATATTTAGCAAGTTCGACCATAGCTACGCATCATTAATTTATAATGAGAAAGAGATATGTATGAAACGATCATAGAGAAGGAACAAAGATGAAGCATTCCTCCCCTTCGAATTGATTCAACAGAGCCAAAAGCTCACTCCATATATGCCTCAACCCTAAACCAGATATAGTATTGATCACTCTATCCAGATACACAAGAGGCAATGAAAGACATCATCCAACTCTAAAAAAACCACATTAAATCCAACAGACTAGAGAGGGTGAGGGTAGCCTTAACTCCCACCCTATCATGAAAGAAAAAAGAGCCACTAAGAGAGTGATGTGTCATAATAATGACTCAGCGTTGTATGTATGAAACCGTGATGGAGAAGGAATGAAGTTGAAACATTCCTTCCCTTCAAAAGCTCAGTCAATATTTGCCTCAACCCTAAACCGGAAGGAGTATTGACCACTCTATCCAGTTACACAAGAGGCAATAACAGATGTCAAACAAAAAAAACAAAATGTATAAAATCCCAGGATCAGAGAGAGGGCAAGTCCTGCTGGTGGAGAACTGCCCAAAAACCTACCCAACCACACAGAAGCTATATCCTAGACACGGACATTTTGTATTAAAAAACATTATAAGGTCAAGGGCAAAGGAATAGAGATCAACATAAATTCAGATCTAAGGATATATATTTAAACAAAAATGTATCTCTCACTTGATTAAAGACATAGTTCGGATGCAAAAGATTAAAACAAACCGACGAGAAAATTCCAAGTCTTGTGAAAAAGGAGCAATAGTAATGAAGGGAAAAGCAGTGCATAAAGCGTACTTAAGCCTTGACACGGCGATAGAATTTCTGTTTCTCATCTGTAGACTGGAAGCGACCATGGCCAAATTTCGAGGAAGTGTCAATAAATTTGAGCTTAATCTCCTCCATGGCACTCCTGGTGGTCTGCTTGAGAAGGGACTGGCGAAGGGTGATTACTCTCTTCTTTGTGCCAACAACACCACCCTTGATCATTAGGTAGTCCTCCTTCACTATACCATAATGAGGAAACCCACCCATAGGAGTAATGTCTTTCTCAGTCCTGATCATTAAAAAAAATATTGTTAGAACATAAATTTGAAAAGTGATAATGCTTTGTGTGTATATAATAATCTGTAACATCATCTCCTGTCCACAAAAACTGTGCTACAACAGAGACAAAGGTTATGAGCAGGATACCAATTTGGAAAGGACAGTGGTTGTAATCAATACCTGTCATATTCAGTTGAAGCGGTGTGAGACTCTTGTCCAGCTTTGCCAAGCTTATAGACCTTCTTATTCAATTCTGTTCTGTGGTGATACCCATTCTGACCAGCTCGGGCAACAGTGAAAGAAACACGAGCAGGGTGCCAAGCTCCAATACATGCCACCTTGCGAAGACCTCTATGGGTCTTACGAGGGAGACGAGTAACACCCCAACGTGTCACAACACCTTCAAATCCCTTTCCCTTAGTAACACCAATGAGATCAATCATTTCATCCTTCTGGAAAACAGCATCGACTGGCACTTGCTTCTCAAAGAAACTATAGGCATAGTCAACTTTTTGTGCTATGGTCCCACCATTCACCTGGATTTCCATAATGTGTGCCTTCTTTTGCTTCAATCCTTTCATCTTCCGAATCTGCATTGCATCCAAGGGTAAGCTTTGATTAGAGAAACTAGTTTGTATAGGGAAAATTATAAACAGTATAACTTTACAAATATAAAATGATTCAACACCATTAAAATTTTGCAAGTAAAATTAAAAACGAACCCAGAAAAATGATAAGCCAATGAATGCTTTTGGCACTCTAGGAACTTCATATTCTATTTATTACAAGAAGCTATTATTAACCTGGGTATGAGCCAGCACACGGATTACAGAACAGTATTTCTTCAGCTTCTCCAACTGCGCTTGGATGTCCTTCTTTCCCTCTTCAGTGTCATATTTCTTAGCATAGGAAGTGAAAGCCTTCTTCTTGGATTTGCACCAATTCTTGTAAAACCTCCTTCTCAACTCCTCATTGAGATGTTGAGCCCAAACAGTGTTCAGGCAGCGAAGGCCACGTGGTGTCTTTGTGTACCCAACCACTCCAACAACTACCATTGGTGGTGTTTCAATGATAGTCACTGCTTCACAAGTCTCCTTCTTGTGAAGCTCTGCAGACAAAAAACAAACAGTTAAGATCAATACCACACCTTTGAATGATTGAAATCATGATGAAAGAACTAAGGAGTTGGCAGTTATAAAATGGACCACAAAAAAGAAAAATTAGACATACTTGACCCTGGTTTCTCGACTTCTCTCACAATGTGAGTCATGCCGGCCTTGTAACCTAAAAAAGCAGTGAGCCTGCATGGTTTGGTTTGGTCGTCCCTGGGAAATGCCTTCACTGCATATCACATTTAGAGGAAGGAAGATATTAACAACCTACATTACGAATTTTGAGCATACACACGCACATATCCATCACAACAAACTCCTTACATCCAGAAACATCAAACCCTATCAACAAATAGAAGCTACACTAGATTTACATTACACATTGTCCACCGGAGAAGGGATATACATTTCATAGAAGCTACCACAAATTACATTAAACATTAAATATACAGAAAATTGATGCATAGCGGACAACATCATGATTAACAGTTAAGATCACAATTGGGGGGTGAAAAACATGCATTTCCTGTGTCTAGATGCACATCACATATGCTACTACATTTCCAGGTTACAGATTAACGCATTTCAACAAAGCAAATTACACATTACAATCATGGCTTCCAAAACTAACTAAAAAACATTGAATTCCACGCAGATCAACGTTTCAGAGACATTTTAATGAATTGCATTTCACATTCAACTAAATTGAAATATCCTTATTGAGTTCCTAAGCAAAACAATAAAAGTGACCTGTAACCTAAATCCCAAAAAGCACTCCATTATATTTTAGCGCAAAAACAAATCCATATAAAAACCCATACCCTTCCCCCTGTGTCGGGCAGCACGCTTCCTGGGAAGAAATCCAAGGGAACCATGCCTTGGGTGCTCAAACTTCCTGTGAGACATCCTTCACCTCCTGCTGCAAAACATACAATCCAAACACATAGCAAAAAACAATCCATTAGTTCCAAATCTCAACAATATAAAGCCCGAAATCGATCAAACTAAGAAAAAATCCGACTGAAGAAGAACAATTGAAGAACAAAATGAGAATGGAATCATAGATGAATTCTCTATATGAATCACGCGAAGAACGAACAAAAAGAAAATGGGAGAGCGTATCTAGGGTAGACGGCCACCTACTGTGGAGATATGAGCCTCGGCACTCACTCAGCGAAGAACCCTACTGGAAACCATGAATATATATAAACCCGAACAGGCGATGTAACATGGGCCAAATGGGCGTGTATCGTATTTGTCTTGGTTTTTGATATTTAACGGGCCGGTAGAATAAAATATCTACGGCCCAAAGAAATTGCATAACTTGTGAGAACTTGGATGGCCCTGCATTTGATGCACGGTTGATATATGTTTAGGACTTTAGGCCGTTTAGGGTATGTTTCGGGTATTTACAATGGCCCGCCCCACAAAGCAAGAGGGGTCACCGCGCCGCTCTCCCATGGCGGGAGGAGAGCCGCGTGCTGGTCGTCCATTATGACGATCTACCGCGCCGATCGACCCCCTCTCCTTTATTTAAATTATCTTTTCATTTTTAAACTCAATGCATTCAACATAACTCTAACGTGATATATGAATGAACAGATTCTACATTGTAACTAAAAAAATAGAGAGCATCACAAATAAAAGGTAGATGAAGGTCTCTCCGTTCCAATTAATCAGACTAAATTTCAAGTTTGTTCAAGTACTCAATTATACTTTGACCATCCTTGTACTCTAATTTTACCAATCGTTTAACTAAATTGGCTTTTGTTACAGGGTGTTTTGTTTTTAAATCATGGACTCGAGCTTTGTCTGTAATTCATAAGCATTCGTGTAAGTATAAACGTGATCGAAAAAGAGTCTTATCATTGTACTTTACGTATCATTGAGACGGCCTTGCAATTTAATAGCTCACATTAAGCATCGCTCTTGCTTCCAACCTTTTCTTTGTAGATGATGGATTCATGCAGATTCTTGCAGTATAGATGGTCTTCCATCACCGGTTTCTAAAATGAGTAGTTGAACATGCCTCCACCATAGGTGACTTTGTCCTCCATCTTAACCTACCCGAGCTAATGGTGGTTTGAATGAGTCTGACTCCGATATCACTGTTAGGGAATGATAAATCTTTTCTGCTTTATGAAGTTAAGATATGTACTTGGGAATCAATTTAGTAGCAAGAACACAAGAATTTATAATTCGATCTCTAGATGGATTGGATATTCTTTCGCTATATCAAAAGATAGTGGAAGTACAAGAATATGTTTACAGGCTTGACTCACACTATGGTGCAGTGGCTCGCTAAAGCTTTGGGATTACGACTCTCTAAAGCTTGCGGATTTACACTTCCACTCTCTAAACTCACCTTGTGGGTTTTTTCACTTTGCTTTTTGTTCGTTAGAAACATAGTTTTCATAACCGAACCGGTGATCGAACCGGTCAAGGCACTGGTTCACTGGTTTACCGGTCGAACCAGTGGTTCGAGTGGTTGGACCAGTGGTTCAAACATTTTTAATAAATAGATAAATATATAAATAAATATATACATATAAAGAAATAAATGATTATACATATATATAATCATATGTGGCATTGAATTAAAAAATGAATACATATATATAATCACATGATTAATAAAATAATATTTCCTCTATTTATAAATAAAGAATTGATGTTTGACTAGATTTATAATTTAACTTAATTTACTTGAGTTGTTTCATTAAATAAAAATTAAAATTTACTTATTTAAAAAATCTTAGAAATAAAAAGTGATTTGAATTTTTTTAAACATTTTATCTAGTATTTAAATATATATATATATATATATATATATATATAATATTTGTGTGATATGCACTCCATATCAATTACCTCAATGGGTTTTGAATTTTAGTAAAAAAAAACTATATATACAAAGAATATATGAAGCGAATAGTATGGAGATCCCACCAAGCATTGTAGCAGAGATGGTTTGGAGAAGCTCCTTCTTCCCATGCGGTCCTGTGTTCGTACCCTAGGCATGTGTTTTTTAAAATTCTTCATAAAAGAATTGAAAAAACTGGATCCGGCGATAAAACCGGCCGGTTTTCTCCGGTTTTAGCTGGTTTCCACCGGTTCACAGCAGAATACGGTCTAAATGCCCGAACCGGACCGGTTTGGTGTTTGGTTCCTGGTCCGAACTGGTCGGTCCGGTTTCATCCTTTTTGATAACGTTCTATAATGTCATAGAATGTTTAACACTTTCTAAAATATTCTAGAGGCAGGGTTCCACGTTTTTCTAATGGTCTAGAGAGTTTTTCACATCTTTAAAGCTCTTCAGATTGTTCTGAAAAATTATACACTTCTCTAGAGAATTGTATATACTTTTCTAGAGGTCTCCAACTAAGGTAGGAACCAACCATACATGTTATATGTTAAGAGATGCATCGTTAAGGGACTACATACATACAATTAATTGACAAGTTTGTAGTCACATTTAGGGAGGATATAATTTGTGACATTATGTGAAATTACCAAAACCGATCACACACCACTTTTAAAATTCTTCATAAAAGAANTTTCACATCTTTAAAGCTCTTCAGATTGTTCTGAAAAATTATACACTTCTCTAGAGAATTGTATATACTTTTCTAGAGGTCTCCAACTAAGGTAGGAACCAACCATACATGTTATATGTTAAGAGATGCATCGTTAAGGGACTACATACATACAATTAATTGACAAGTTTGTAGTCACATTTAGGGAGGATATAATTTGTGACATTATGTGAAATTACCAAAACCGATCACACACCACTTTTAAAATTCTTCATAAAAGAATTGAAAAAACTGGATCCGGCGATAAAACCGGCCGGTTTTCTCCGGTTTTAGCTGGTTTCCACCGGTTCACAGCAGAATACGGTCTAAATGCCCGAACCGGACCGGTTTGGTGTTTAGTTCCTGGTCCGAACTGGTCGGTCCGGTCCGGTTTTTAAAACTACGGTTAGAAGTGAAAGGGTCTCTCCCCATCTATACTCTTCCTTCATTGATAGATTAGAATTCCAAAGTTATCCACATCTCTATAAGTTTATAATCTTCATACAGTTTCATCCTTTTTGATAACGTTCTATAATGTCATAGAATGTTTAACACTTTCTAAAATATTCTAGAGGTAGGGTTCCACGTTTTTCTAATGGTCTAGAGAGTTTTTCACATCTTTAAAGCTCTTTAGATTGTTCTGAAAAATTATACACTTCTCTAGAGAATTGTATATACTTTTCTAGAGGTCTCCAACTAAGGTAGGAACCAACCATACATGTTATATGTTAAGAGATGCATCGTTAAGGGACTACATACATACAATTAATTGACAAGTTTGTAGTCACATTTAGGGAGGATATAATTTGTGACATTATGTGAAATTACCAAAACCGATCACACACCACATTTATTTCAACTATATAGTATCAAAATAGGATGAACTCTAAAACGAAATACCTACTTGAGGGTGCTCACGCACACACTACCATACATGAATATTAAAAAGTTCAATGACATCCATTAGAGCACGGGCAAGAGTAGCACAACATATGTTACATGTTAAGAGATTCCCTAATAGAGGACTACATTTGCACAATTAACAGACACGTGGCATTATCGGAACCTATCACACATCGTGCTTGTTATAACAATAATACAATATCAGTATGTGATGAATTCCAAAACTAGTTAGTACCATTATAGTTTGAAACAGAACGACACAATATCTTATCATACTAAACCGAATAGAAAATAATTAAACACCCGTGAGCGAAATAATATTAAAATAGAGCACATTTTGTGTATACAAAGTCACAGTTTTGTTAAAAAAGAGTATGCATTCAAATTTACAAGGATCATAAATGAATTAAATAAAAGACAACTAGTCAAAAAAATTTAAAACATTAATATTTTTTATTTCATGCAATACTTGATTATTAATAACTCCAAAATAATAATAACATTAATAACAATATAACAAAGTACTCTATATATGATAAGATAAAGTATACAAATAAATATTTGGAAACTTCGTAGTTAGCTTCAAATGATTTGATTCGTAATAATCGGTTTTAAATTTTTAAATCACAGTCTGGTCTCATTTGATATCGGTTTATGTTCAATTCGGGATGGAAAAAAACAATGTCAATTCAGTTGTAAGCCTGTTTAAAAACGTGATAATATGACATTACAATTATGAATGATATCATGTTAGCTCGATTTCTTTGCTTATCCCTAGCCCATTTACCCTAGGCCATTGGGCCTCAATAATTTCTTTACCTATTTGAATTTACTAGATTTTAACCCGTACGTTGCACGGTAAACTTTGATTTAAATGTCAAAATAACAAATATTGAATAAGTGTATAAACCAACATTTAATATATACTCCGCATATAATATTAAATATAAATTCATGAAGTAATTTCTTCTAAATGTGAAAAAATTTAAACATACTTGAGGTCAAAGTAAATGTGAAGTAATTTCTTCTAATATATACTCCGCATTTAATATCATTTTTATTTAATTTGAGATTAAAGTTTATCAATTTTGACAAAAAAAATCAAAAGTGGACAAATACTCAAGAACGGAGGGAATATATAATACAAATGTCTAAATCTAAACTAAAAAGTCGGATTAAATTAAACCTCAATATCGTACATACATACTTTTTTTACAACACATACATTTGTAAATAAAACTTTAAAAGAAGCATAACACACACACAACAGAGAGAATTAATGCTTTTTTATGGTGAATTAATGCTACTAACACTATATTTGATTTAACGAATTTGAAAATGAAAAGAATAATTTTGTTCAAAAAAATAATTTTGTTCATGAAGCGAACATAGGACCTGTTTGGGAATAGCTTTAGAGATTAGCGTTAGCGTTTTGGATTAAAATTTAACGGTGTAGATTATTTTGAAAACGCTAACGCTAAACGCTGCCCGTAGATAGCCTTTTCAAAACGCTAACGCTAATCGCTAACGTTGTTCCCAAACAGGCCAAAAATATAGTATCTTAGAAAAAGATACAACAAACAAAATAATTTAGTTTTCAAAAAAATAAAATAATCTAAATAGACCGAAGCTGAAACTATGGAAGGAAGCATCCTAAGCACTTCCAAACCTCCAAAGAGCACTTCTACCACTGACAACTTGTGCAAAGCATCTGAAGTATAATCCAAAGTGGAAAACTCTGCAATGTATTGCTCATGACCTACGTCTCCTCTTGTTGAAAAATTTTTGCTCCATAAAACCTACACCCTTAATCATCATTCAATGAAACTAAATCAATCAAAAGCATACAAAATAGTCATCTCCGGCCCTAAAAGCCAACGTTACACATTAGCCAAATAAATCACTGCTTATCTTACTCCAAATTGAGCTAATCTTCTTGGCCACAAAAAAACATGCAATACTTGATTATTAATAACTCCAAAATAATAATAACATTAATAACAATATAACAACAACTATAATAATGAATGAATTATTAAAAGAGTAAAAATGCAATACAAAGTACTCTGTATATGATAAGATAAAGTATACAAATAAATATTTGGAAACTTCGTAGTTAGCTTCAAATGATTTGATTCGTAATAATCGGTTTTAAATTTTTAAATCACAGTCTGGTCTCATTTGATATCAGTTTATGTTCAATTCGGGATGGAAAAAAACAATGTCAATTCAGTTGTAAGCCTATTTAAAAACGCGATAATATGACATTATAATTATGGACATGTTACCTCGATTTCTTTGCTTATCCCTAGCCCATTTACCCTAGGCCATTGGGCCTCGATAATTTCTTTACCTATTTGAATTTATGGCCTCCGTAATCTCCATGCATCGTGGAGGATTATATAACTTCAAAACGAACGTGTAAAAGCCCAAAAATCAAAATTTTAAGGCCCAAATATAACAATACCGACTTCCGAGATAACCTCGCAACGCAAGGCAGCGACAGTCGATCGAGACGAGCATCGGAGAAGAAGATTTCGCCGGAGCGGAGTTCACCGCCATGGATTTTTCTCGTCTCACCGACGCCATGGCCGCCAAATCGTACGATAAGATCGCTTCGATATGTGAAGATCTCATGATTACGGTAAACTCTCGAAACCCGCCGATATCTTCCTCTACTCACTGTCACTTCGCCGTGTTTTTTTGTTTCTTCCTCAGATCGGAAGCCTAATTTTTGCTCATTTGTTTCGTAATCTAGTCTGCTGCAAAGGGAGTTGCGTTCCATGAAGAATGGCCATACGCGGTTCATCTCTTAGGGCACCTTTACAACAACGAGATGTAATCGTAGTATTCTCTCAGATACTCAGTGTTTTCTGCACTTCGATCTTCATATGACTTCGTTTTGATTTTCCTGTTTGCATTTCCTTTTGTTTGTTTCAGCTCTAGTGCACGTTTTTTGTGGAAGACTATACCAGTGGGGATAAAGGAGAGCCGGCCGGAATTGCTGGCTGCTTGGAAGATTGGGCAGAAGCTATGGACTAGGGACTATGCTGGAGTTCATGAGGCCTTACGTGGGTACGACTGGAGCCCGGAGGTCAGGGAGATTGTGGACTCCTTCGCAGGCAAGCTTGCTTAATCCCTAATTCCTGAATATTTATGGTATTGGGGTCTGGGTATTTGAACACACATGTACAATTGAGAGAATGATATAATCTTGTAGAATATATGGGGTTGAAGAATAACTTGGTTTAAATAATGCATATTACCACAATACTTATGAAGAAAGATTCATATAAATTTTCTCTTTGAACTGTAAAAGATTAATTTGTTTTATTGTTTACAAGCTATCCATATTAGCTTCAAGTCCTAACCTAATGTACCGAGTATATGAATTTGCAATTGGTGCGTGATCAATTGATATTATGCAATATGTTAGCTTTTCACTTTTCACCCATCGTCTACAATAAGGGTCATATTCTGCCTTCATAATCTTTAGGAACACTCATACTTTCGTCATGATCAATAAATTGATGGTTCAATTAACGATGCTTAGCTACCCAAGTCACCATTTCCATTTTTTGCAGACCGTTACACGAAAAAGATCTTTGATCTGCTAGTTTCTGCTTATTCAACCATAAGTGTTCAAGATACCGCTCTCTTCCTTGGAATGAACGTTGAAGATGCTACAAAGTGTAAGTTTTTCCTGTTGTTAGACGAGCACACCTTGTTCTCTCATGATTGTGTTTATATCTTTTTCTTACGTTTCTTTTCTATTTGCATGGTGATTTCGTTTGTTTGGTTTGATATACTCCACAATCCCCATTTGGTCTGCAAAATGATTCATTACTGTATAACTTTATTTGACTTTCACCAATCCTCGAGGTCGATTTGAAACTGGGAAAATGCCACAGAGATAGAAGTATAGAACACGAGAAGGAAAATGTGGGCAAATTTGGAAGCAAACAAAACTGGGGGAAATAAAATCTGGCTTGGACTTATTCCATTTATATATTTATTTCTACAAAGACTAGAAATCCAAATGAGCACAATGCATTAAAAAGTTCTAATCAAATTTGACTTGCCTTCATATTTTCCAGGTTAAAACCAAACATAAAAACACTACCTTTTCTTGGCATCTATTTCCCCCCCTAAATCCTTCTATTCTCCGGGCTTTAGACATAGCCCTTACGTGTTAGAGGAATGCATAATCAAATTTGACTTGCCTTCATATTTTCCAGGTTAAAACCAAACATAAAAACACTACCTTTTCTTGGCATCTATTTCCCCCCCTAAATCCTTCTATTCTCCGGGCTTTAGACATAGCCCTTACGTGTTAGAGGAATGCATATTTTGAAAAGACAGAGGGTAGTGTATGAGCATCTTAGATTCTTTTGTAACCTAATTCTGGGTTTCTTTTTTTACCATAATTGTTAGCAAAATAGCTTCTGTTCCTCCAAGTAAACATGCCGTAATTGTTTTTTGCTCCTTGTTTGCGCAGATGTTTTAGAACAGGGTTGGAGTTTGGATGCGGCGTCTCAAATGCTGACAGTGAAAAGGCAAGTGATAGCGAAAGCGCAAAAGTTAGACGACAGCACATTGCAGCGGTTGACAGAATACGTTTTCCACCTCGAGCACTAATCAAACTATTCTCACTTCTTTCCGTGTCTTGTTTCCCCTAGTAAACTTCTGCTCACTGTTTATTAGTACTACCATTGAAGCTAACGATAAGCTGAGTAGAAGATTTTTGATGGTTCAAACTTTCTTGATCTTGATGTTAATGGGTCTCAGCAATCTGTCCAAAGAGTAGAAATTGCCCCTTTTTTGTAATCAATCTAACACTATGTCTCCCCTCGATTACGAGGCAAAATCTCATGTTTTTTAAAATTATTTTATTTTAAAACTAGTACCCCTAATATAAGATTATGAAATAAAGCTTATATACTAAAAACTATGTCAATAATTCTACAAAATAAGAGATAACAAAAATATTCTACTTTATCAAACAATCAGTAAAAACACACAAATAAAAAAAAGTTTGTAAAAATGGAACCTTAGATGCTTTCTAAGCAGATAAATTTGGTGATCGTGATTGATTTAGATATGAGAGAGATAATACTCGGTAATGTTCTTATAAATCTTTCATTAAAGAAAATGGAATCATATATATTTCATAAATGGAAAAAAGAACGAAATCTCTTAGGCCTCGTTTGGTACATGGAATTCAAAGTATGGAATTGGAATTGAGGATTTCAATTTTAATTCTGGTGTTTGGTATCAAACAACTTATGTGAATTTGGAATTGATAGTACAAAAAATGAATTGGAATTGTTGAATTCAATTATATGTAATTGAATCTCATGGAATTTCAATTTTAATTCAATTCCAATTCCTTCAATTCCGTATACCAAACGGACCCTTGGGCTAATTTTTATGTGGTCTTAAAGTGCATGTTTATTTTATGGCCTTTAGTGCATTTACATGTTACTCGCTTTTTGGTTGTTTAATGACCATTAAAGAGTGGGAGGAGACAATTCATTTATTATCTTCTTAATGACGATTAAAAATACTCCGTAGATTTTTTTTCATTTTATCTATAATGGTTTTATGTTAATAAAGCTTATGACTTTCACTTTTTAGTTCCTTTTTTTCTTTATTTATCTTTTTCTTCGCTTCATTTTCTTTTTTCAAGAAGTTTTTTCACTTTCTTTTGAAACTATTTTTCAAAAATTCAAAATTGTACGGAGTATGTTCTAATAAAAAAATAAATGCAATTAAATACATTTTATAATAGTCATTAACAAAATAGAGGACGAAATATTCCGTCTTAGTCTTTACAACAAAATGTTACAACAAAATGTAAGGCTCCCGAATGTCTTTTGTAAAATAGAGAGACTTTTGAATTATTTCAACAAAACTCACATCACTCGAAAGTAATTTTTTGTACAAATTCACTTCTTTTGTTCAAATATACTCCATCTTTTTTTTTTGTGGACCAGCATTTTCAAAACATGACTCTTTTTTTGGGAATATTTATATGAGTAGCATTTTAAGTTCACATAATAACACCATTATTCACAACATATCCACAACTTCTATATAATAAAACAAGAATTAAAATTAATCCAATAGTAAACAATTTATTTCTGATACTCTCAACTTTGGTGTCATTGTCGCGCAACCCGTGTTTGGTTGGAGGGGAGGGGAGGGGAGGGGAGGAAAACTGTTTCCCGCTAGTTTTGTTTGAAACACTTATTTAATATAGGATTCAAAATCATTTTCCATTACCATTTTTTGTAGGAGAGGGGAGAGATTGGGAAGGGAAACTTTTGAGTTTCAAATGTTAGAAAGGTGTTTTAAACCAAACAAGGGGGAATCAATTTTCATCCCCTCCAACCAAACACACCCTTATGCCAAGCCATTAACTTCTGCAACAGCATCCGTTCCGGAAACACATACGTCTTCCACAAATGGAACTGTCTTCCAGACTTTCATCTTCATTGGGTCACTAACCTCACCTACCAGGTTGAGAATAATAATATATAGATATAACCATACAATATTCAAATCTCATTATTCACAAAATTTGAATACAAGAGCTGTGCCTGACCTGCAGTTTTTGGACAATCTTTTTTGGTGCATATGGCAGCATAGTGAGAACCATCTAGCTCAATAAGGGCAAACTGCCAATTACTTGGGATTTTCTGGCGATTGTCACGGTAATCATCCACTGTTATGTCAAATGCCTGTGTCGATATATATATATATATATATATGGGCAGTGAGTGTGGGTGGGTGGGGTGGGGGGGGGGGGGCAAAACTTAAACATTTGAAATTTGAATCGTAATTATATGTGTAGTATACATGATTGCATGTTTGCTACACAAAGTAAAAGAATGTCATGTAGATAGAGGGGAATGAAGCTTGCCACTTAGTTCTAAGGAAAGGAGATTTCTTCATGTTTGGCACTCCACTTTTTCGGCTTGTCAGCCTATGGGCCAAATTTCATACCAAACACTAAGGGCATGTTTGGCGAGTTTTGGGGGGGTTGACGTGATAGGAGTCCTCAAGTCTAGAATAAATGATATGGGTTCTGAAGTCTAAAATGAAAGTGTTAGAAGATCTAAAATGATGATGGTTAGTGACAGACGTGGGGTGGTGGCCGATGTGGGGAGGGAGGTGGCCGGTGGGGTGGGTAGAGGTAAGGGCTACATCTCACCTCTCCCCCCCCCCCCACCCCAAAGCCCAACCCCTACTACGAAGTAGGGTATGTTTGGTTTGGTTTGAACCATTTGATCAAATTCAGATACAATACAAAGGAATTCAGCCTATCCAACATTTTAAGCCAAAAATTACCTCATACTAAAAAGACTCTTTATGTGTACCTTGTAACTTGAATTCAAAGAGAGATGAGGGCTTCCTCTGGCAGAGTTTTCAAAACGAACGGAAAATGTCTTGAAAGGAGCTCCAGAGAACCCTACACCCAGAGCTTTGACATATGCCTCCTGCAAGCAAATACATAGTAGTACACTAGAAATATGTTAATTAAATTGAGGTAGCATTAGTTGTAATCTTTTGATCAAGTGCTCTAGGGAGAAAAATGTTTGTATGAACAGTGGTGTGTGTGTGTGTGTGTGTGTGTATAGATAAATATTGTTTGTTTTATGTGCCTAATGACAAAAAAATCCAATATAAAGAACTCAAAAGAGAAATTATAAAACAGAATCAAATACATTTCAGAAAGCATAAACACCGACAAGAAGTGCCTGATCACAAGAATACTAAGCAATAGCAACTATTAAGAGGAGAACAAGGAGTAAACAAACAGCACCTTACAAAAGTGCATAAGGTGCCAAGTCATTCACATAAAAAACTGACCTTCAGGGTCCATAATTTTATAAATTCCTGGTGCCGAAGTTGGGAATCATTGATAGAATTTAAAAATTCATATTCGTTCTGGGAGAAGTATCTTCTTGCTAAATTCAAAATGTTGTTTGTCACAGTCCTTTGCTTTTCTTCAACATCGATACCAATCTACAAAGGAAAGCGTCAGCCATCAGCTTTGCATAAGTTTCTCACACACAAAACAATAATTAAAACATGACTCTTTTTTCAGACAAAGCATCTAGTAAGTAGTGTGTGTGTGTGTGTGTGAGAGAGAGAGAGAGAGAGAGAAATGATCAGAATACTAACAGGAGAATCAGCAGTAACACCGCATGCGACAAGAGAATTGGTGTGTGAGATGTTAAAATGCAATGGAGGTGACTCCCAATGATCAATGTGTTGCCATTCTACCTATCACCATTGATTTTAGATAACTTCCATACATTAATATGTAATAAGAACCATGTCCAGCCATAAGTGGAACCTTATTCCGGTATGGAGGGAGTAAAAATAACAACCTCTGGCTTCCCGTGGATGCTCTTTCTAAACTTCAAAGATCTCGGATCGGCATGAGAATCTATCTGATCTAAGCAAAACCGACATTGGCAGCAAACAGTATTGCAACTCAATTACACTACACACACAAATAAAGCTGAATGCCACAAAAAAAAAAGAAGAAGAACTACGAATATAAGACTTACATCTGGCTATGGTAGTTCGAACCAATGCCCGTGCAACCAAAGCAGTTTTCTTGTGCTCATCTCCACCCAAAAGCAGCACGTTTTCCTTCTCAGTTGGTGAGAGAATTTCCATGTATTGTTTTAAAAGTGCCTCACTCTTCACTTCATTGGGTTTTACATACCAAAAATGTGCTTCTCTAAGATATTAATAAAACAAACCCCACACAACCCTCATCAAGAAAACTCAAACCCAAAACTATTTCATTGGAAAATTCATTTTTTTTTCCAGGGTAAAACAAAGACAACCAGAAAAAAAAAATACAATAAAATAAAATGGAAAGGGTGCAATTGAAGAGTACTTTGGAGATGGGAGTTTTATGGGAGACAAATGGGATGACGAAGTGAACATTTTTCGACGAAAGCTACACTGCATCCCCATTCCAAAATCCAAACTAAACCCTTTCACGGCAACGAATTGAAACTTTGTTTCCCTTTCTCCTGTCATCATCATAACGAAAAAATTAAATTCAATTTGATAAATTCTAGAGAAGAATACTCAACAAGATTCCTCAGGACCTGTTTGGTGAGCAAATCAGTGTTGGAATGAAATGGGTTCTGGAAGGGATAGAATGAATTTTGCAATCTGAAACAAAATTGTTCGGAGAAAACAGAAATAAAATCAAGTCTCACTCTCCATGCTGTTTGTTGAGCAGAAAAATGGCAAAAGAACTAAGTGAAAAATCGAGAAAAAAAAATACTGATTCGTGCTTGGATATTAGATGCGCCGTTCATAATAACACCTTCTTCTCCGGCACGGCGGCCGGACGGAGACACTGAATACCCACTGGCGGCGCGCCTACAGCCGAGACCCAGAGGAAGATGAAGAAATAAATGAGAGAGGAGAGAGATACCGGTGCGTTTATTTCTTATTTTTCCGTCTATTATTTATATGTTTTTTTCTCTTTTTTATCTATTTATTTCATTTTCCTAGAAAGATTTTTAAAATTTACTTTCAATTTTTTATATTATGTTAAAAAGTTCAAAATTCTTTCTGTCTGAAATAAAAATAAAAAATTAACATGTAGTCCATATATATCATATTAAACATTTTCACTTTGTTGTTTAGAATAATTTTTTTGCTAAGTTCATAAGGAAAATCTAGAATAAAAAATATAAACAAAAATTTAGAATTGACACCAGTGCCACTTATGGTTTGGAAAATAGGTACCAATGCTCTCTCTTCACTGAAAAAATGGTCAGAAAATGATCAGAGGAGTATATATGCAACGTTTTGAAAGCACGAAGACTTTTGAAATAAGTTTTGAAAACATGAGGGTATGGATGCTTAGTTTCCATACCACATAGGGTATTGATGCTATTTAGTCGAGTATTTCTTTTCTAAAACAACAATTTTACCCCACACACACATTAATGGTCAAATTATTACATTAGAAATTGTAAAAAAATTGTAGCCCACTAGAATAAATATTTTTTTTACTGTCTACTATAAAATTAAAAAAATACGGAGTAATTTTTAGATGTAGAACCCAACGTCCAGTACGGGTGTGAACGGTTAGTTGAATTAAACTATTTGCTCAATATGATTCGATAAAAAGTGAGAACGGTCTGTTATGATAATAAATTTACGAGATGAAGCTAGACTTGAAGATTAGACTTTTTAGCCGAGAATGACTCCAGTTCAGTACACTAACCTTCCTAGAACTTGGCCTACCAAGCTAGTTGAGTATCACAATCGTTTGAAATTACCAAAGACGATCTTCTCTTCAACTTACTTTTATTATTTACTAGTATTACTTTTTTTTTTATTTGAATCAGATTAGACTAGATCAGATAAAAAATAGTTTTAAATATAATTCTATTAGATCAGAACTTATTTGTAGGCACGGGGTTGGGCTGGTCCAATGTTGTATTAACTTTGTATAAATAAATTTATTAATATTAAAAACATACGGAGTATCAATTAACCATTAAAGGAGGAACACAATAATGAAGTCCAAATGCATGTCTTTTTTAAGGGAATTGCATGATTAATAATGACATTTTCTTATTCTTCTTCTTCACCATTGTCTGCAGGAGAGGCTCTGTGGCCTTATAGATTTCGGCGAGGGATCGAAACTTGGGACGACCTTTCTTTGAGAAATCATTCTTGGTTAATATTGCTTCTTCGTCTGCTCTCTCTTTCACGCCCTTATAATCATTTTTCCTTTTCTTCTTCTTATTAATAACTTCTTCTTCTTTTGCAACCTCCATTCCATCTGAAATATAGTAACAACTATTTTTTTGGATCATTAACCAAGAAATAAATAAATAAATAAGTAAATTAATATATCAATATTCGAGTATGTGTTAAGTACCAAATCCGAAAATAAAAATTTTTAAGATGCCCCCGTGCTTGGAACCACGCACCAATAACGTACTTAAGGGCAAAACCAGTCTTTTATCATGTAACAAACTAATCGAAGCATGCATTTTGCATTACCAAACTTTTTTTGATAATTATTCTAAAAACATTGTGCAAATAATTGTTGCAATCACATTAAAATATATATAACATTAATCATCATAGTGAAACACGAGATTAATATTGAAAGGTCGCAAAAATGTGAAATTACTTGAAATAATTTTCCCTCAAGAAGAGCGTAACAAGAGCAAGACCAACTTAACTCGTATTAAAACGAAGCTTGGTGGTGCTGACCGACAGAGGCTGCATGGAGTCATCATCATCAGCGGCGGCCATCACCGACGACAACAACGTAGATTACACCCTTAACTTGCAGCCATGGCAAGAGCGGTATACAATATACTCCGAGGAAATAGAAGGGAGGGGAGTTTGGCATGAGCTAACTGCTTGGATATTCCTGGCTGCCATGTACTCCACATTGTGAAGTCATAAAAATAAATGCTCCGTATATATTTTAAGGGTATTGCTAAATCCATCCGCTTTATAACTAATTACAAGTATGACTCGAGTAAATCAATGTTCTGTTCATCTTATTTTTTCTGCTTATTGCTTATTTCCATTATAATCGAATAAGATCAGATCAGAAACAACTTTAGTTATAACTACAATTGATCAAATCAGACCAGATTAGATCAGACGAACGGAACGCAGCCTAAGAAAACTTTTATAGGAATAACAAAGAAACAAAATTCTCATCTTTTACAAGGATCACAACTCCAAAGTTTACAATTTGTTGAGCTATACAATGGTTTTGGCGGTTCGATAAGTCAAACAAGTCAAAGTCAGTCAAAGATGCCAAAAACTATTCGAAACGCTGTTTTCCAAACACAGCCTATGTGTAGTTTTAAAGCTTGAACTCGAGCTTGAAACAAGTCGAGCTCATCTCTACTCGGAGCCCATATCATTGAACCCGAGTTAACACAAAAATGGTTTCATTAAATTTATCTTACAACACATATTAGTACAAAAATAATTTTATTGAATTTATTTTTCAAAAATCATTTCAATATGTAATGTAATTAGTGATTGAAGTGTCCAATTTGACTAAAAAAACAAATAGGACGAGTCTGAGACGGAGAAGTACCAAGCAATTGATTTTTTCTCTTCTAACAATGGCCTCTAAGGGGCAGCATCATCTCACCTCCTTCCCTGTCCACACAAACCATCTTGAACTGCAACTAGAATTGCCCAGCAGCTGGCACATTTACATTACAAATCTGTGAAAACAATTTGAAGTCCTGTGACAAATATCACAAATTCACAACAGTATTTTCTATCTTGAAACCTCGGGTCATAATAGGACATCTAGAGTGCTCCGTTGGTAAAATTGATAGTTCTACCCCCCTGCATNCCCCCCCCCCCCCCCCGGGATCGCCAATTTGGGCAGTCCAAATTGGCGATTTGGGGAGGAGGTAGGAACCATCAATTTTACCAACAGGAAACCGTAGACGCCACGGTCAAAATATGACCCAGGCACCTAAGGTCAAAAGATCCTTGCCCGACAAATATTCATCTTCCCACAAAATAAGATTTTTGGACACCATTTTTTAAATCCCACCTTTCAAAAAAACATGTCATTGAGCCTAGTGTTTCGCCTTATTATTTTCATTATACCAACATCGAATTAGAACTCACGTTTTAAATGGCTTGTTACCCAAAATATCTGAGATGAAACCGAAAAAACAAATAAAAATACACCCGCACATATCACCTATTTATTTATAATCCACAAACCGTCTATACTTCCTCTGATTGACCGGTGACATGAGTTCTCTTCATGCGAGATATTCATCGCTTCCTTCAAGGCCTAAACCGTTCTCAATCGTAGGGAGTAGACGGTCTTTGGATCATAAGTAGGTGATATATGTGATCTGTTTTTTATTTTCTCTTTTGATATCAGAAATATAGGATGCAAAATAGAATTCTAACAAGCTAACTCAATACTGGTATAAAGAAAATAATAAGGGGTAAAGGTCAGGTCAATGACATACTTTTTGAAAAGAGAGATTAATATCGTCCAAAACCCAAAAAAAGGATTAATGGCGTCCAACAATCCAAAATAGAACGAAAAGAAAAGAACAAGAATAATTCCTTGAACTAGTAGGGGGTTTTACAATTAATGAATTAAGAACTTGCAAAAATACGCAACTCGCACTTTGAACTCTAAAAATAGCAAATCTTTAATTACTCAGTCATCCCTTTAAGAAAGATTTTGAATGTTAGTCAAAACAAAAATTTTTGGGTGGTAGCCAAAATAACCAGAGGTCAGAGGGGAAGAAAGCATCAATATTGTTTTTCTCCTACCGCTAAATCAAAATTTGAAAAATCCAATTGTACAAAATTAACAAAACACTATTGAAGTTACAGATCAGTTTAGGACCAAACATTTAAGGAAAATCCTCTTATCAAGGAAGACCCTACTTTTAAACCAAAAAAAATAAAAGATACTCCGTAAAAATAGAAAAAGCGGATTACCGTGTGAAATGGAAAAGTTATGGTTTCGTTCCATCATAATATCACAATTTTCAGGAAAAAGAATATTTCAGAAAAGAAACAAATAAATAAAATTAGAAGTAAGCTTAAGAGTTAAGACAATGAGTTTTGGAGGAAAATACCTTACCACCCTTAGTCTACTGGCTTGTGTAATCGTAAGTTTTTTATTTCAACAGATAGATTCCGGGCTTCTCATTCTTCGGTCTTCACTACCAATAGCCCTGAACATGGAGTCATTATAGAGGAGTAATCAGCACAAAACGGTGTCGCAGAAAAATTGTCTTTCTTATTAAATACAGAGTATAATTGGAAAGCATGACACTTGGAATTGGTTATCATATGAACACACCAAGAGAAAGCGAAATATACTTTTCGAACCCAAAAAATTGTAAACATTATTGCACCAGAAAAAAGGCATAATGCTAAATTCTATGGTAGCTTGAGCAAAACAGCAGAAAAGAGGCGTAAGCCTTGGTTTTTAGTACTCTCTTCGTCCTTCTCAAATTTTCCGACTTTCTTTTTGTGAACCCCAACTTATTAAAATCCGATACAACCTATTGCTTAAGTCCCGCATACACCGCATAACATTGCGCAATGAGGCATACACCTTAACCCCATGCATACACCTCACCATATCCTGTTTTAAGCATACCTTCATTGTGCATTACTGGTAAAAATCGTTGAGACGCACCTTGAGGCTCGCCGCTTCACTGCTGGTGTGTCAACCAGTTAGGATTCTGCCAAAGTAGAATATCATGGCCAAAGGACATCATATTTTGTGCTGACCTGCTCATAAAAACCATTTCTTGTACAAATGTATTGCGGAGGAGATGTAATAATTCATTTGAAATGCAAATTCATGCTGAATATCAGAAACTGAAGTGTAGGTTACCGAGTTTTTCATATCCACAGGCTTCCACCAGCATAGCAGTTCTCCCAACATGATAAGAGTGTGTGTCTTTAGAAGACCAACCTTCTAAATTGAATAACTGATTGCCTATTCAAAAGTAATTCTGCATCTCAGCAGGTTCAGTGAGAGAATATAAGTGGTTCTCTTCCCTTGACATATTATGTGCCTCAAGATGTCGACTAAATCCATTTGTTATAACTGTTCAGGCTATAAAACCAACCTGTGAGAATCAACTACACAGTTGAAAATTCAAGCAAGCCCAAAGGATGTCCAGATCTAGCTGTTATCTTTTTATCATGCACGGGCCGAGCACATACCAAGGCAGCAGTCTGGAAGGATCTTAAAAAGTTTTCTCGGAAAAGCGGTGTACAACCATGGGTGCTAACTATTATAAGCAGCTATGGGCAATTCAATATTATTGAATAAAACGGTTCCTGAAGATGGCTTTACATCTCGCGAATCCTTTGCCGCAACATTCTTAATTCTATATGCTTCCTTGGCCATACCAGCTTTCAGAAGGAGAGAAGTGAAACAGTTTATGGTTAATTTATCTGGGGCGCAACCCAAAGTCAACATCTTATTAAAAATATTAACGGCATCAATCATTCTCCCTTTCATGCAATGCCCAAGAATGAGAATGGTGAATGTGATCTTGTCATGATGGCACCCTTTCTCCTCCATATCTGCGGCAATGGCATTAGCCTGTTCTAAATTTCCTGACTTACAAAGGCCATCAACTACGGGGTTATATATGAATGGTTTGGGAACTATATCAGATCTCCATTTCAATTGCTTCAATATCTTGCATGCTTCAGTAATTCTATTTTTCTGGCACAAGGCATGAATGACAATAGAGAATGTGTATGCGTTTGGGAACAACTTCTTTTCATTCATTTCATTCCATAGCTTCAAACCATGATCTAAATCACCAGATTGACAATGACCATTGATGAGAGAAGTGAAGGTGATGACATCAGGAGGGCAACCAACAAGGCACATCCTATCATACATCTTTATGGCTGAAACCATGTCTCTAATCTTGCCAAACCCGTTTATTAGAGTATTAAAAGTAACTACGGTTGGTCGGATCCCAGAAGAAATCATTTGTTCCATGAGATTGACTGCCTCGTCCATTCTACCTAACTTACAAAAACCCGAAACGACAGATGTATATGTCACGACATCTGGGGAAAACCGATCTAGCAAATGAATTTCTCTCAATAAACTTTGAGCTCTGCCTACATCACCAATACCACATAACCCGCTTATAAGAGTATTATACGTAACAAGATCAGGAAGACGACCATATTTCTCCATACTACTGAAAAATGGAAAGGCATTGTCAACTCTTCCCGCCTGACACAGCCCTCGGATCACAATGTTGAATGTGCAAGTATCAAAACAATAACTCTGAGACCTCAAAATATAATCTGTGAAGAAACTAACAGCTTCATCAACCCTGTTTTTCTTCATCAACAAACTCACAAACTTATTGAGCAGGAAATGGCTAAAATTTCCACATCTCCCATTGCTTATTACATGAGATTCAGAAATCAAAATTTCCTTGGCAACCTCAAAGTTGCCTGCATTTGCAAGTGTCAATACTACAAACTCTACAACCGACCTATCTGACAAATACCCATCTGCTCTCATATAATCAACCAATAATCTAACCGAATCATGAAGACCTAATTCGCAGTGAGACATCAGCAGCACTTGGAAGCTGGAAACTGAATGAACAAGACTCAGATTGAGTCTCGCGAATTGGAAGAAGCTAAACGCCAACCTCGTGTTATTCAATTGACCACTAATGTGTTCGATCACGGCGAAAGCAATCATCGGATTAAGATTCTCCCGGAAATAATCGCACCCAAAAACATCCAGACGCGACTGATTGCGAGCGCAGAGTATGCAAATTGCTTTGGTGAACCAAACCGTCTCAGCTCCTGCGATGGCGACATGAGAAGGATGGCGAGATTCGCTGTGAGCAGGACCGCAAAAGCTGCGAGAAATGTGGGCAATCTTCTGCGCCCGGTGTACCTGCAATCGCATTATTCCCGAATCCCGCTCTTCTGAATCGAACCTGGAGGTATAAAATAACCACCTTCGTTATTCCATTCTTGATTCGATGTTGTTCTTGGTAGTGTTGTAAATGGAAGAACTCGAGATGGACGGCAATGGAGTAGGGGTGGGTTCTGTTTTTGGGGTTCTGTTTTCACCCAAAACCAAAGGACAAAGGACAAAAGGGAAAAATTGGCGGTTCGTTTCGGTTCGATTTTGCATAAAAAATATGTAAACCGTTGGTTATTCGGTTCGGTTTTATACGGTTTTTATTTCGGGTTTTTTCGGTTTTTTCGGTTTATAAAAGTAGAAATTTATAAGCATTAAAAATTGTAAAAACACTAACTCGACGGAGCAATAACAATATGTTGTGTTAGGTTTGGTTATTTGGTTTGAGTGTTACACAAAAACAAAAATCAAACGGAAGGTTATTGTATTATTCAGTTCAATTTTACATAAAAAAATATGTGTTTAGTACCCAACAAACATTTAGGAGATTCCAAATACTTCCAAAGACATCGTATGTAAAATTAATTACGAAGAATATGTGTTTTTTAGTATAATATTTTCATTTTCATTATAACATCAAAGTATTTTTTTATGTAAATATGTAAATTACTCGTATCAATATTTAATGTTAATATAATTCTATATTTGGATTAGCTATTGGTGTTTATATTCATAGATTTTTTAAAAGTTTATAATAGTATGGCTAAAATGTTTAATTAATAGTTAAGAAAATAATTTTAATCGACTAGTAATTTATTTGCATTTATATTTCTATGATTTTTCTACATATCACATATATTTATATAAAAAAAGTGAAGTATCTAAGAAAGTTTGGTTTATTCGGTTCGGTTTTTCAAAATGAAAACCAAAACGGAACCAAACACTAACGGTTCGGTTCGGTTTTTTTACATTCGGTTTCGGTTTCTTCGGTTCGGTTTTTTTTCTAGCTCGTTTCGATCGGTTTCGGTTCGGTTTGCGGTTTTCAGTTTTCCCAACCCAGCCCTACAATGGAGGACAAGAGCGAGTTTTTCGGCTTCGCCGGCTGCTAGGGCTGGCGGCCAATTTTGCCCCGTCAACACTGCGAACTTTTTGACTGACGGAGTAAATTGATGTTAAATGAAATCTGTTTAACTCACAGTAATTTTTTGAAGAATATACAACTGTGATTGTACCCCCAAAAAAAAGAAGACTCCATAATACACTTCGGGATACTTATTTTATTGTTTGAGTAACTAAATATTTATTTTTCTAAATTTTAGTTATACTTGTAAATGAGTTTTTAGTAATCTGAAAATGAGTATTATATTGTTTGAAAATGAATCTTCAATTGCACGACAATGAATATTTAAGCGCATGCACGCGAAACATCCTATATTTAGATGTATGGTATAGATACTCAAGTATGTTAATTACTTTGTCTCATATCCCCCGTTAAGATGATGAGATAAAATTTTAAAATGATTGTTTTTATAAATTGGCATGAAAATTATTATATATATATATATTTTAAAACTAGATTAAAATATTTACTAAACAAAAAATAATAAAAATAGTTCATTTTACCAAATGATCAAAAAAACATATAAAAATAATAACAAAGAGATAAATCATTTTAGGACAGATGAAGTAATTTTTTTCAAATATAATGAGAGATGTTAATTTATACTCGGGTATTCTATTTTTATAGCAATATTCTAATACAATAAATTGATTTTTTTTGTTTTGTTTTGACTTCTATGCAGTCTGTTTAAAACATTTTTAGTGATTTTATCATTTCCCCCTCTAATGGGTGTATTCCACCCCGAGACTCCGTCTGAATTCGAGCTCATCGCAGTTGACTGGTCAGATGCAAATATATCATAATGGAATATTTAAACGAAAATATAGACGATCGGTCGAATTCGAGAAGTCAACCGGTACAATATGTAGACTTATCGGTCAGAGTACATGACTTCATGCTGACGGTCTTCTGTCCCTTTAAAACGCATGATCGGTGGGTGAATCTACGTACTGGGTAGGTTGCTATGGTGTGAAACTGCCGGCACGAATAGCTCTAAAGGTGGTTGGAGGGTAGTGACCGATTTTAACAAAAGATTATGAGAATATTCCTACATCCTCAGCTGGGCACTACGCGCCAAAGAAGGTTTTATCAGCACAAGACGACAAGGGAGTATGACAAATCACTGTGAGACAATGAAATCAGCTCGCTCCGTCTGGGAACGTGAGTTAATGCGGATACGCGGCGCTCTGTCGCCCGCCCTGTCTTCCTATAAATCTCTTTGTAGCTCTAAATGAAGGGTTCCAATTCTAAAACATAATTTGCAATACCCCCTACACTCTTCCTACACTCAAGAACAATTGAACTACAAGTGTTTCCACTTACAGTCATTCTGGTCATTCTCAGAGATGGCAACGGGTCGGGTTCGGGTCGGATACTATTATACTTGAATCCGACCTGACTTTTAAAACTGAAATCCCAACCCGGCCCAAATCCAGACTTTTAAATCCAAAAATCGATCCGACACGAATCCAACATTTAAACCCGAAATCCGATCCCAAAGCTGAACCCGTAATTTAACTAATAATCAATTCGACGTACCCAATAATTTTAAAAATATTAAATCTAATTTTTTTGCGTGTCTCATTTTTCTTATTAAGGAATAATAAAAATATTTATAAAAGGCATACTTGATATTGTAGCACCTTGTCAAGATATTGTAAGAGTGCTCGTTATATCAATAGATAGACTTTTATGTTATAAAATATTCGGGTTTGAGTCGGTTCAGGTGCGAGTTCAGGTTGGGTAGGGTAAAATTATAAACCCGCGCCCGACCCGACCCGATGTCGGGTTCGAGTAAAAATTTTTGGGTCGAGTTCAAATTATTTTATTCTCAATTCAGATTCAGATTTATTAGTGGTTGGTCGGGTCAGTTAAGATCGGGTTCGGATTGAACTGCCGTCCCTAGTCATTCTCGATTTTCTGTATCTTTCGTTCTCTAAGTCCAACCGACTATTCTAGTACCGGTTTTGTACAGTTTGCCCGAGTGGTAAATTTACACTATTACCATCCTTCTCTCATATTTCTAAGTTCTAACACCATGTTTCTCTCTTTATCTTTTATTACACCACTTAATTTTTTTTTTAAGACTTTCCCTCCTCTTTTTTTAATGGCGAGCCTTACATGTTATATACGAGTATATTTTATCCACACAATATTTAAATAGTATACTCTAATTTAATATAAACTATTTCTTAAGAATACTTTAAGTTTACAAAATCATGTATTCTTACATAGTGATCGAGTTTTAAGAAAAACACATTAATATTCTACATTTTCTTTTACATTCATTCTAAAAAATATTTTTCTTCCCACATTTAGAAAGAAACTTATGGTATACTCTGTATTTTATTCATGATTGATATTTTATTTTCATTTCAACTCTTATTTTTGAATAAAGACATAGAACTTATATTTTTATACATTATTTTATGTTTTACTCATACTCTAATCTCTTTCTCTAAGCTATTTTGATTTCCAATTTTTTTATAAATTAGAAAAATTAAAAAGCAAAATTAAATTTAGAAATAAAAAAATGAGAAACAATTGAGTAATAAAGAGAAAGGTTAGGGGTTTTATATAAATTTAGATTAATAAAACTTTCTATGTAACAAATTTATCCATAAATTTTTATTATATTTTAAAATAGTGATGTTTTCTTATTTTATCATGTAGATAAATATACAAAAAAACTGTTTTATTCATATTAAAAATTGAAAAAAAGAAATTATAATGCGTGTGAATCGTAAAAATAGTAAGATGAAAAAATGAAATAATATATAAAATATAGTTTTGAACATGGTAGTTGTAATAATAATAATAATCATATTAACAATATATCATTTTCAGAGTAATTAATTGAAAAGTAGAAAAAATTTAAATAAAATGAGAATATTTAAAGGAAACTAAATGAAATTTGAAGAAACTAAAAAAATCAAAATAAACTAGAAAAACTAAAAATTAAAAGTTTGCTCAAATTCAAAGCGAATTCAACTATGGGCCTCAAATTCGGGTCGTAAGGAGTCCACTCATTTCGGGTTTGGGCACTATTGCCACCCGCCCATTAATTTTACAAGCCCCAAATCCAAATCCAAATCCAAATCCAAATCCAATTTCTCCATATTTGCTTAACCAGCTAACCCCTAAAATTTCACCGTCATAATTTACCAAGACCGTAACTTGCAACTCTATATACGAAGTACAGCTAGGGACGCTCGGAAGTCCACCGCCGGCACCAAAGGCAGCAGCACGCCGGCAAGTAATTCGCCGCCTTCCGAATCCACCTTCTCCGTGAGCGGCTTAACAGGTACGCAGTAGCTTCGGCATGCTCTTCTCCTGTTACCAATGTTTAGCTTTTTAGCAGTATCTGTTTTCTATGTAGTGAATTTAATGAAATTGGAATGAGAAGACGTAGTCTTAAGCTATAGAATTCTCCTTCTCCAGATCAGTTACACACGTTCATCTCTCAGGCATCTCCTGGCTATCTTATAATGGGGGCTGAGGATCATAAAGCTTGCATCACACGTTTCTTCAAGATAATCCTTAGCTGGGATTACTATCTCCTTAAATACTCCAAAGTAAGTAAAACCACTGAATTTTAATAAAAATTAATGTTTGAATGAGAGGAATTCGCTTAATTTTGATTTGTTCATTAAATTGATGTTAGGAAACGAGCTGCGACCAAAATGACGAGGGGAAAGCTACAGGCCTTAGAAAAGTGAAGCAAACTTACAATGACGTTGACGACTATATTTCTACTTTTGAGCCTCTTATATTTGAAGAAGCTAAAGCTCAGATTACTAGAGATAAAAGTGATGATGACGATGAAGGAGGTATTATATCTAGATGCAGGCTTCACGTTTGTGATTACTTTTAGCATTTTGGACAATTTTTAATGGTGTTTTGAAAATGTCAATGCTAAAATAAGATTTTGGAAATGCCGAAGCCAAACTTGTACTTTTCAATTTCTCCGCAAGCAGAATACATTTATCATTTGGATTTTTTTGTTGTGAATTTCTTAGGAATTTGACACACAAGAGCAACAACAGACCTAGTAAAATTCAACAAACGGGAATTATAAATAAAAGCTAAAGATAGAGCTATTTAAATTCTTGACTAAATTTGTCTATGACGTTGCTTAATGTGGCTAAAAGTTTCGATTGTAACAGATGTATTTTTTGTGCTTTCTTAATAAAGATTTCAAATAGTGGAGATATTCTTTGCTCATCTTTAAAGAGAGTAAATTTTAGTCATTTTATTTATAAAAGAATGTTGCCCCTCTCGATGGTTGCTTACAGTTAATTGATTTTATTCCTATTTTATTATGGATTATGGATTGCTTGCTTATGATTACCAACAGACTATGCATTACTAAATGTGGCTTTTCTCATGTTGTCATTGTTTACCAACATCAATGGCACACTAGTAAACAGTTACTCCCTCGGTTCCAATTTATCTTGCCTATTTGACTCTTTGTTGTCCTTAATGTAACAGTGTAGCCATTAATAAAATTATTGATTTTCCCGATAGCTCTAAACTACATTTTAAAATGATTCTAATGATATTTACTTCACATCATAATTAACTGTACTTTATCTATAAAATTTGGTCATTTTGTGAACTTCAAATAAGAAAAGTCAACCATAGAAAAAATTGGGACGTGTAAATAAGAATACATGTTTGTCTATCTAATTGTTGTTCTTTCCCTTTTATTACTGTACACATCAGAAAGCAGTATGTTGAGCAAGAGTCTGAGCGTAAATCTCTTAGGAACATTGTGTTTATGCATATAATGCATCACAATTTGAAGTCCCGACCCCTAAAGTTAGAATTACGTCTCAGTTTCTCTAAGTTTTCATTGGACATCATTGTTGTGCATCTAAATGCCTAAGGGAAATGAAGCTCCATGAGTTTATTTTTTGTAATTTTTTGGGCATTAAAGAAACAGGTTGGATGCTTGGAATGATAATGGAAACAGCTGAACTCGACGGGTTTCACTTGCCAATGATGTTGTGTGAGGAATCAATAAAACAAAATGATCTATTGGTGATTTCAAAACAAAAGGTGTTCATTCATCTTTACTTTTACTTTCTTTTGCATGGTTAGCTTGAAAGCTTTCTTTCATGTAAAGTGTTCAAGTATAATTCCTTTGAAAAATCAAATTGTTCCTGTATAGTTTTTGCTTAGATGATATTTCAACCAACACTTTCTTTTTTCACATTTCTTTTTTTCTTTACTTTGCCTACCATGGTGTTTTGTAGTTTGAAGTGGGTAAAAAACCCAAAAGTTATGCATTTGCATTTGTTGAGCATCGTCAACAAGAGAAAATAAAACTTAGAATGCACTTGAATGGGGAGTACAAGGAGTTGAATACAGACAAGGTTGTGAAATGTTCAAGGCTTATGAGTATGCGACCTCTAATCAGGAAAGAAAACCAACTGTATGTTCTCAAGGTAATTGTTCCAAAACAATGTCAAACCTTATTTTTTATTATCATCTGAATGATTGGCTTACTTATATTCTGCCTACATTTATACCCATTTTATTCATTTATCAAATTTGCCAACATTCACCTCATTGCATTATCAATCTCTGTTTAAAAATTCATTCTCTCTGACAAATACCCAGTAAAGTAGACCACATCAAACTTGAAATGTTGGGATGATGTCAATGAAAATAGGATTTGTTACTGTACTACACTAAAGAAGTTAAAGCATGCATGTTCTTCAGTGTAGGAATGTGGTCAAATAAAACTTATTTTGTTGTTGTTATGGACAATTAATGTGCGGTTTGCATTAAGAAAATGTAACTCATCCGTTCTAAGATGGACTTTTCAATATTCCGAGTGATGAATCCAAGGGAGTCAAAATCGCGAGTTGGAGTGTAAGATCCGATAATTTTGAGGATCTCATAGGGTTTGTGATCTGAATTGCGAGAAAGATTGTGAATTGACACACATCGTTAGGATTGGCGTGGTGGATCATGGGCTCGTCTGGGATCAGCGATCAAACAAGTTTTTCACTTGCAGAAAGTATGTATGTATGTGTATGTGTGTGTAGGTATGTGTGTGTATGTATGTATGTATGTATATATGTATGTATGTATGTGTGTATGGTGTGTATGGTATGTATGTATTGTATGTATTGTATGTTATGTAGCTTCATATGGACAATGTCCATGATGTTATTTATCTTGCATTAGAGAAGAAAAAAGAACAATGTCCACCATGCTAATGTCTTTGTGTGAATGCAAAAAAAGAAAAGAAACAAAAAATTCAAAACTTGAGTGATGTAAAGACTGTAGAATTTACATCAAAAGTTACATCCACGTGTTATTTTAAATCACCGTACGATGGGCGAGGCATGCAACGGCAGCATTGGTGGTGTCTGGGGAGGGTGATGTCAATGCGAGGACTAGGAAGGGCTATGGTGCACGGTGACGCCTTTGAATCGACGGTATCTCGGGAGAAGAAGAGAAATGTGGCGGTAAGAGCAAAGAAGTGGGGGTGGGGGAGGAAGGAGGGGCGGCTGGTGTAGATCTATATCTGGGGTTAGAATTCGGAATTATTTTTAGGTTAGAGTTAAGTTGAAATGTTTAATTTAATAATTAATGTGTATGGATATTCTAGAAAATGAGCACTAATATGACAACATCAATGGAGTCGTTTCGATATTTTATATTTTCTATACTGATTGAATTTGCAGGTATGCAGTTTATCAACTATTGTCCGGGAATATGTTGCTCTGTGGTCTATTAGCTCTCTTCCATTTAAGGATTTAATTTTATCTGCCACTGAAAGCAATTCAAATAAAGGCGATCGAGCATGGAAAATTTCAGAACCTCTTAAGGAATTCATTGAGACAAATCACAATAAATCTCAGCTTGAAGCTATTAATGTAAGTTTCTGAGAATGCCATGGATTTCTTTCCATCATCACTTCTGCGTGTAGCTTTAGCCTTTTTTTTTATTTGCAAGATATGGGACACATATGACACCCGCTTCATTGGTTGAGCTTGTAATTCAAGTTTAATTCTTTTTTAATTCACTTTAACATTTCTGTTGCCTTTGTTGCAGGCGGGTCTTTCACGCAACACCTTTGTGTTAATACAGGTCTTGTTCATCCACTTCGAGTTTTTTTAGTTTAAATTGTTACTTTACACTGATATGTATATGCATATACATACATATATATACATACATATATATATGAATGAATGAGAAATTGTAATGTCACACCAACAGAAATGAGTCCAATTTGTGAAACTAATGGTTTTGGGGTGCTTACGGTGCTCCGTTCATAAAATTGATGGTTTCTTCTCCCCTAAACCCCCACCCCCACCAATTTCACCCCGACCTCACCCCAACCACCATCCCCCCTGGATTGCTGATTTGGGGGCGGGGAGCTGAGGGTTGGGGTGGGGTCGGGGTGAAATTGATGGGGTGAGGGCGTTTAGGGGGTAAGAACCATCACTTTTACGAACGGAGTAGCATAGGTGTTGCAGAACCACTGGTGTCACAATGTTACACCACTTGAAGACACCACTTGAAGTGGTGTAACATTAGAGTCTCTCTCTCTCTCTCTCTATATATATATATATATATATATATATATATAATGCGGTCGTATTCTTCCGATATAAACTTCACATTTATCATATTATTATCTCTTGTAGCTAAAAAATCCAGTACCAAATTACTGCTCAATTCTCATCCATTCATTTCAAACTTTCTTGAAGTCACCTTTTAGTGAATTCTTATTTATTCCCAGTCTTTTTTAACGAAATGCTATTTGTTACTCTCTAATTTATTTGTCAACTGTTCTAACCTCTGCCTTTTGTCTTTTTGTGGTTGAGCGGGGTCTTTTGGGGACAACCTCTCCACCTTTTCTAGGTAGGGGTAAGGTTTGGATACATCCATGCTCAGACCCCATTTGTGGGGTTTTAGTGGGTTGGTTGTTGTCATCCATTTTCAATGCTGATGTTTTTCTGAAGAAAAACAAAAGGATGAAAGAGTTTATATACTTCCCGAAGGACTTCTTTGTAATTTCTGTAGTTGTCTATGCTACAATGGTGCATCATTAGTTTACGTAGAGATAAAATGTACACTTTTCCTTTAAAGCAGCAATAAGGACTTTGGGATTCATTTCAAATTATATTGTATGGTTTATCTTTCTTTGAAGTATTTCTTTTTAGAAGTTGTCAATTGAGAAATACATGAATTTTAATGAGAAAGAATGACTTTAGGGTCCACCAGGAACGGGGAAAACACAAACTATCCTTGGGCTTCTTAGTGCAATTTTGCATGCAACACCAGCTAAAATATTTACAGGCAGGTGAGGATATTTTCATGTGTCATTTTCTCTTATTTAATGAAGTGATGGATTCAGAGTATTCACTTCCCTATTTATTTTAGCAACAACAACATTACCCCAGTGCCTCAAAGACTCCCACCCATTGTGAGGTAAGGGTGGGTCGGATGTGCGCACCCTTGCTACTTCAATTTTGAAAGAAACACAAACAATTTAAAGATTCATTTTGTTTTATTCCGTCATATCCCAAAGGCAAAAATTAGTATTCTCAAATAAACGTAGTTGCATTGTACAATTTTTGTAGAACGTGTTATCTGTTGTATGTTAAGACTTTTTCCCTAATTTTGAATGAGCAGGAGGGAATTTAATACTTCAAAATGCAGACCAGAGTTATCCTTTAAGGACAAGTATGTTTATATATGCTCCTGCCCATCTATGTGTACCTTGTAGCTTTGTACATCTGTTATTGTAGTGAAATGGAGCATGTTCCTAAAGAATAAGATCACAAATTTTTAAAAAATATATAATGCAATCTATACAACTACCACAACCAAGCCTTTTCCCACTAGGTGGGGTTGGCTACATGGATCAAATGACGTTGTTGCGTCCTATCATGTATCATATCTACAACGAGATCAATCGCGTGTTGACCACCCCCTACCACCTTCTCATTAGATGCTCTACTGTTCTTCTCTCTACATGTCCATTTCACCTCAGACGGGCTTCCACCATCTTTTCATGAATAGGGTCTACTAGACCTGACAAAACTGACTCGGACCCGATAACCTGAATCGAATAACCCAGAACCGAATCCAAAATGACCCAAAAATTGAAGGACCCAATTAAATCGAAACATCCAAAATGATCCAAAAAGAATCGAATGCAGTATTTAGACCTAATTCAGATCCAATTCAGATTCGGATCCGATTAAAACCGAACTGATTACACCCAGAACCGATTAGACTCGATATTGATCTGAATGCGATCAGATTCTAGAATCAGTAGGAATCTCCTTGGAGAATTTACAGATTCTATTCAATTTACCTTATAATCTTATTTTTAAATTATCAACTGAATACACAATCTATCTCATTCTATTGTCTGGACTCGAATTACCTCATTCAAAAATAGCTCATTCTAAAATTCAGAACCAACTTTTCCTTGAATTCATGCTTAATGCACCAAAAAAGTGTTGATAATTGTTAAAGAGTATCCCACACCGGAAAAGTGTGAGGTAAAATAATGGGTATATAAGCTCTTGAGTTAAACTAAGTAATCGATTGGATTCAATCTTTTAATGTGGTTCAGCCCAAGTGTCTTATTATCCAATCCAGTTATCTCTACCCATTCCTAAATTCTATCATGATATCGGAGTAGGTTTTGGCCACCTCGTTTGTCAAGGTGTCCGTCTAGACAATCATTTCTAGCGGCCCGTTTGTCTTTAGCCCAGTTGTTCATATGGAGTATGTACTAACACGATTGCTTGTCTGGAAGTTCATACCCAGCACCTCGTGGTCCTTTAGGTGTTGGCACTAAAAAGAAAATCAAGGGGATGAGAGTCCATTTGCAAGTGGTCAACCGGTTAGATTCAAAATGAATTGGTTGTCCACTTGAGGGGGAGTGTTAAAGAGTATTCCACATCAGAAAAGTGTAAGGAAAAATAATGGGTATATAAGCTCTTGAGTTGAACTATGTAATCAATTGGATTTAATTTTTAATGTGGTTCAACCCAAGTGTCTTATTACCCAATCCAATTATCTCTACCCAATCCTAAATTCTATCAATAATGTCTCGGAAACATCTTGAAATTTGAATTTTTTTTAATGGGTTTCTTCTATCCAAATAGGAAATCATGAAAATTGACGTAACATATATCTTTAGATGTTCAAAATAATCAGGCCTCCCCTCCCTATAGCTGGTTGGAGAGGAAGCATATGGATTACTTTTCTTGAATATTGCAAGGGAGTGCTTTTAATACTCTCATTGGGGGAGAATAAGTCACTGCCTTGATAAAATTGTAGCTATGTATTTGGAGCATATCTCATAGATATCTTAGAGATTTGGTTATTCATATTTTCTAAAACTTTAAGATGTATCATTTGTTTCTACTGTAATCGATATTGAATGTAAATTTAGTAAATGAACAGGTACAGTCATTGGCTCAAAGCATCTCCATGGTTAACTGGACTAAATCCTCGTGAACAAGAGATGCCTAGGGATGGCGATGACGGCTTTTTTCCTACACCTGGGAATGAATTGGTATGCTATGTTTAATCTCTATTTTTGTTTGGACTTTTAGGGATCATATTTCACTAACTTTATCCTTTTTAGAGACCAGAAGTAGTCAATTCCACTCGAAAGTATCGCGTTCGCGTTCTTATTTGTGCTCCATCAAATCCTGCTCTTGATGAGATTGTTCTGCGTGTTCTAAATACTGGTAAGCACTCTGAGCAGATTGCTTCACAAATGGGAAGTATTTCTATTATGGGTTTTCTAATTTTGTGTTTTTTTGGGCCAAGCACAAGTTTTAATTCCACCAAAAGAACATATACAAACAGTCACAGGGCAGAAGACTACAAAAGGAAACAAAACACAATCTATCGTTTACTAGTGTAAACAGAGACAAGTTGGCTTATTTTATGTTTTTGTTATTGTCATACCTTCAATAAATCAACAGAGCGGTCAAATTAAAGGCCCACAGGGTTGTGCCTAATTTGCGTCTTGTTGGCTTTCTTCATAGAGATAATCATAAGATCACCATGAACTGCTATTCAAAAAATATAACTGGATGTACCTGTCTGTTGGCAAATCTAAAAACTGCTTACATGGTGTGTGTTTGCCACTTGGTGGCTTCTATTTTTTAGCCTTTCCATTTCTTCTTTAAACATTACCTCAACCTTTTCCATTTGTCAAATTTTGATTTTTTTGGGATGGTATTTACTTGAAGTTAAAAATTCACTTCATCTGCTCCAGTGGGCATGTATTCGGAACTTGATTTGGTTATGAATTCACTCTCACTTCTCCATTTTAAATGGTTCTGTTAGTTCAATCTCATATGCTAAATTCATGTTTGCTGCTTTCAGGTATTAGAGATGAAAATGACCGTGTGTACAATCCAAAAATTGTACGGATTGGTCTGAAGGCTCACCATTCTGTCGAGTCAGTCTCCATGGATAAGCTAGTATACACCTGAAGCTCATTTTTAATATGTTTATAATGTACATTGACAATGGAGCTAAAATAGTCATTTTGAGAATGCTTTAGCTTCAAGTAAATAATGGACTAGATTAAAGTGCCACACTAAAATTCCATTGCATCTTATTTTCATAAAGTTTTGGGAAATAAATGCTTAAGGGTCTTACGGTGACAATCTTTCTGTTTATTGGGGTAATCTTTTGACCCCATAGATGATAGACCCCTACAAGTGTAGGATTATCATGGTTCTTTGTTGCTGTTTTTTTGGGGGCCTGTTTGGAAGTGTAAAAAAGCATGGGAAAGAAATGGAAGAAATATAGATGAAATTTTGAAGGAAAAAGAACGAGTGTGTGTGTGTGGGGAGGGGGGGGGGATGAAACATTGCCTCAAACTCAATAATTTTTTTTATATTTATTTGTTCAAGCTGATTTTATTTATGTAAACCTTTACTATTTTTTATAATATAATAAACAATCTAAACATGTAAATATTTTAAAAACATTAGTTTTATTTCTATTTTATTCACTTATTCGAGGTAAAACAAAACTTCAGAAAAGAACAGACCCCTAGACCCCACAATTACTGCTTTAATGTTCATCTAACATTTGTGTGCAGATGGATCATACTGGTGGTAAAGAAAACCAAGGGGAAACAAGGGATAGAGATAGTATTCGTGCTTCTATTTTGAGTGAAGCTGTAATTGTACGTCTCTTTTACCCTTCTTTAAGATGAAAATGATGCCAGCTAGTGATTAATTTATAGAGTTAGTACCTGATTTGCTGAATATGGTCTTCAAATTTCATTTTGGCTTAATAATGTTCTCGAGTCCTCAAGCATATTTTGCTCAATCTACGGTGCTTTTGTAATTTTGACTTGACTTGCTTTTAAGCTAGAGAGAGTGCTAGACTTGAAAATACTCAGCTTTGAACAAGTCAACAAGGACTTTGTACCTGGAATGTAGTGCAAAATAACAAGTGGGGTTTGGGGAGTGTAGGATTTACTTACCTCTATCTGTAGAGTTTAAAGTTGCTTCCAGAAATAACCTGCTAAAATTTGTGAAACATGACAAAATCTGAACTCGTCCTCTCAAATGTGTTTTCCTATTTTTCTATGAGATATAAATGGACGTGCACAGGTACAGACACACAATAGAAGTATTCCCTCCGACCCAAAATGAGGTTTACACTTTCTTTTTTGGGATATTTCAGATTAAAATTTACACTTTTCTGTTAAGGAAATAAATACGTGACTCATGGTATTTCTCTCTTCTAAACAATTTTCAATGACACTTGTACTTTTCAGTACCTTTTTGACACTCCATGAAGTCAACTCTATACCTGGTTCGGGGATGGAAGGAGTACTGTTTATCTATGTTAATTAGTCAACTCTAAAGCTGAGGAGTACGGAAGGAGTACTGTTAATCATGTACTCCCTTTGACCCAAATTAATTTGCTCACGTCACGGAAATTAAGAAAAGTGTTTTAAAAATCCAGAAAAGACGTTGAATACTGAAAAGTGAGTGGTTACATTCTGTTTTGAAGAGAGAAGTTTTTTGGACCACATATTTTTAGAGAAAAAAAGTAAGAAAATATTTTGGGACAGATGAAAAAGGGAAGTGGAAAAACCTTTGGAGGGAGGGAGTGCTATGTTGTATCTTTGATTAATATACTTGAAAGGTTATCACATATATTGTGTGAAACACAACTACTTCGTATCAGTTACATTTATGGCCTGCTGGGGAACTTAAATTTAGATTTCAATTTCAGATTTGACCCAATTTACATGTTTTGTCAAAATTCCTCTTATTCCCAATAAAGTCCAATTACAAATTCATACACCCCCTTGTAATTTGAATTTCTGGCCCCAAATTTTAGAATTGATATCCAAGAATTCAAATGAATTCCTAGTTTCCAAACACTACGTTCCAAAATAAACCTAACCTTGTAGGTCCAACCTTGAACTTGACTTATTTGACAACTCTTTGTTTGATGATTAAATTTGTTCCGGAGTTCATGTTCAGGGTTGAATTGAGTCCAATAAAAAGTTGAGGACAAACTTGTGTTGTAGAGGGACTAAACTTTGCATTATTTCTAAATATTATTCACAGGTCTTTTCTACTCTAAGCTTCAGTGGTTCACCTGTCTTTAGTAAATTGAATCATGGTTTTGATGTTGTCATAATTGATGAAGCTGCTCAAGCTGTAAGTTGTTACATCCTTTATGATAGTGTGAGCTCTTGTTTATGGTTTCTATTGTCTGGTAGCACATTATTGTTTTTTGCCATGTGTTGCAACAGGTAGAACCATCAACTCTAATTCCATTGTCCAATGGATGCAAACAAGTATTTCTTGTATGTATCTAAATCCAAACACGTGAAGTTTTCTATGTCCTGCCCTTGGTTTCTCTTTTTGTTCTTGTTCTGTATCCTATCACATGTAGTGTTATTTTACAAATGCGAGATCTTGACAGTAGTCTACAATTTTGTCTTATTGTTGTATATATTCAACTGTGAAGATGAAACTTCAATTCTAAGTTATTCTTTTGGGCAATTCTTCCTATTGTGGCCTCATGGTATTTCATAAAGTATTGTCTAGTTTTTTATTACTCCCTCCGTCCTATATTGATCTTCCCACTTTGACCGGAGTTCATTTATAAGGTTGTGTAAAAAATGCTTTGACCTTCCAAAAATACCCCTAATCCTAATGCCCTGCAACACTCATTTTCTCATCTCTGCCTCAACCGGATCATTGCCAAGGAGATGTAGGAATAAATTTTCACAAAAATAAAATACAGATCTACAAAAATCATCATGTACATCCGCCGAATCCATCTGCACCACCTCGATTTGGATCTGTCGTTGAACCCATCTGCACCATCACTTTAGATACACGTTCAATCTCATTCAATCTTCTGTTGAATCCACAAAAACCATTAGATCCACCATTGATTTCGTCAGATCCACCTCCAATTATTGCGTCAATTGAATTGCAACATCTCGAGAAGCAAGGAGAAGATAGAAAAGAAGGGGAAAAAGAAGAAAGACAAGAAAGAGAAAATCCAACGATGAAAAGATACAGAGAAAGGAGAACGGCGAAGGAGAAGAAAGGGAAGAAAGGGAGAAAAGAATAAAAAAAGAAAGGAAAAATGAGAAGAGAGAGAAGGGAGAATGGAGAAAGAGAAGAAGGGGAGAAAAAGATCGAAGTGGGAACTGGGAAGGGGAGATACGGTGGGGAAGGGAGAAAGGGAGAAAAAGATAGAAGTGGAAAGAAAGGGAGAACTTGAGGGTATTAAAGTCATTTGGTTACCTTTTTTTAGAAGTGGGAAGATAGTTTTAGGACAGAGAAAAAAAGGAAGTGGGAAGATAGTTTTAGGACGGAGGGAGTATTAGTTATAACCAATAACTAACACTTTCTCTTTTAAGTTAACTTGAAAACTAATAACATTCAGACTGAAGTGCTATAACTTGAGAAAACATTCTTTTAGTTAAGGAGGATAATTAACATGTTCAGTGCTGACTGTTAATATTTTGTGCCTCATTACAAGTTTGGAAGATTGTTCATTGAACAAAAATTACACTCAATTCTAAACCACAAAGATAAAGGGAGTGAGGGAACAATGATAAGAGGTTAGGAGAGCATTTTGTATACTGTGATAGAAATATTTGAAATGCTTAATCATTTTATTCTTCATCCCCCCTCCCCCCACAGGTTGGTGATCCAGTTCAATTGCCAGCAACAGTAACCTCTGATGTTGCTAAGAAGTTTGGGTAAAGTGACTTTTAAAGTTCTGTTTCTGAAACACATGGGTGGGAATGCAAGAGGCTGGATATGAACCTATGTCCATTGCCTGGAAAAGAGGAGTAACTTGCCCCAAGTTACCCCCAAACTACTGGGTATAGTGGCTTGGCTATATTGTTTGTCAAATTTTATTCATGAATGCTTATCATTTTATTGCCTCTATTGATAGATATGAGACAAGCTTGTTTAAAAGACTACAGATGGCTGGTTATCCCGTCCAGATGCTGAAGACACAGTATCGCATGCATCCAGAGGTTTGGAGTTTGATTATGCGATTGTGTAATTGTGTTACTTATAGCTTTCTAAAATCAACTGTTTTAGAAGTTTCTTTAGAGTACAAAGGCACCCACATCCAGGCAGCCGGTCGCCTGTGATACAGTGATGCTTTAAGAAACATTTGTAATATTCCCACGTTCAAAAAAGAGTCATTGAGTAAGGTACAACTTCTCATTTTTAGTGTATTTTGATCAAGAGACAAGTGTTTTCAAGTAATGAATGATGAATTATACCTCTGAAATTTATTTCTAAGATTGTTTGGAGTAATAAATTACTCAAATCACTTGCCACTTGGCTTTAGAGGAACTTAAATGTTAAAAATAGCTTTTGAGCTTTAGATTCTTTTCTAAGAGAAAAAGTTCTTGAAACATCACAGTTTATTTTATTTTTATTTTATGGGACAAGGGAGTACCGTTTGGCCTTTCAATGGAAAAGTAGTACTCCCCAGTGACAAAAAAGAGTCGCATACAAGTTACATATGATAGTTTTAGTTAAATCCAGTTATATCTTTGTTCTTAGATCATAATTTGTGGGACCTTACAGGGTTGTTATTATGATTTGTTATTGTTAATAAGTTATATACTTACAGAGTATATCTTAATGTAAAAAGTTGTACCTTGGTCAAACATAACTCTTTTGGGACAGGGTGAATACAAATCTTACTAAAAGGTATTGCCGTCTCACCTTGAGACAGTCCTTGGGTAGTTTTATCCAATCCGAGCATATTATCTATGATTGTCTCTTACTTGTATCCAATTGAATAATAATGAAGATTAGGAGCTTTCCTTCAAGAGAATTTTATGACGATGCATTAGAAGATGGAGCTGATATTGAAGTGCAAACAAAGCGTGCATGGCATAAATATCGCTGCTTTGGACCCTTCTGTTTCTTTGACATACACGAGGGCAAAGAATCTAAGTCCACGGGAAGTGGCTCTTCGATGAACGTTGATGAGGTGGAGTTTGTACTTGTCATATATCGTAAATTGGTGGCTAGATATCAGGAGCTTAAGTCAAGTTCCAAGTTTGCAATTATATCCCCATATAGATCTCAAGTGAATCTAATAAAACAAAAGTTTAAGGAAATGTTTGGCGTGGATTCAGAACATTTTGTCGATGTGAATTCAGTTGATGGATTCCAGGTATCATGTCCATTTCTCCCTCAAAAAACAATGTTTGGATGTTTCATTATTTGTTTAAAGCTTTGACATATAATTTACATTCAGATGTGTGATCTTTAGAAGAAATGGTTGGTCTGGCACAAGTGGGAAAATCTTTCCCCTTGACCCTTGTGTTATGAAGGCCCTATGTTACTTAGGAACCATTCCCTTGCAAGATTCAAGGGAAATGTCTTTTAAAATAGTAGTTGTTTTACCCCCTTTGTACTAATTCAATTTTCCCTATTTGACTTCGCACGAAGTTTAAGAAAATAGAGTTGTGGTTTAGATTTTATATTTCAAAAGAAAATATCAATATCAACCAAACAATTTTTTCCAAAAGAAAAGGAATTATGAAGATAATTTAGGGACACACTATAAAGAAAAGAGTATGTCCGTTGCCCAAAGCGAAAAGTGTCATTATTGGAAATAGTTTTTCCATGCATAGCTGGGGTCTATTGGAAACAAGCTCTCTAGTTTCGAGTAGGGGCATGGTCTATGTACACACACCCCTCCCCAGACTACTCTTAGGATCCAACTGGGTTGTTTTTGGTGTTGTTTTTTCAGGCATATAATGGACTATATCAAAATGACACATTAAACTTCATATGTGTCTTACTCCGATGATGCCTTGAGTAGTATCTGTAGCAATGCATCAAAGGTCTAACAAGAATCATCCCTCTTTTTAAAGCGGTTGACCCCTAGACTCCATTTGATTTGAGATTACATTGGTTTTTTTTGGTTGTTGGACAAAAAGAAAAGGGGGACATTAAAAAGAGATGAGGGAGTATTATTTGATTTATTTTTCAAATGAGCTGACAAGATTATTAGGTCTCTTAAGTCTTAACTAGGTTATCTTCCTTCTCTTGATTTCTTGTCCAGTAGTTGCCTTTTTAGGGAAGGGCATGGGTCAGAACGGTCCGGGTTTGTAGTCGTCCCGATCTCAATCCCGTTTCATACAAATGGGTTGGAACGGTTCTGTACACGACATTCTCCTACTTTGTACCTTTTTTTCAATCATCTCCGATGGAGCCAAAATTTCACCATTTTTTGGCTTTGGGGTGTGATGGAATAAATCAAAATGGATCTCTAAACTGTCTGTGCTTCTTTAATTAATGAAGTAGCAGTTAGTCAAGCAATGCAACTTTCGCCGTTGAGCCGGGGGTCTCTTTGGAAACAGTCTCTCTACTTTCGAGTAGGGGTAAGGTCTGCGTACACACACCCTCCCCAGACCCTACTCTTGTGGGATTTTACTGGGTTGTTGTTGTTTGTATTTTGGGATCAGGAAAATTCAGAAAGGTTCATGATAGCCTAATTCAAACTTTTTATAAAATGTAATATAAATATTTGCAATATGCAGTTAGGGGCACACTAAGCTTACATTTTTCTAGGGTAAAGTTGTAAAGTTTATCAGATACAGTTTTCATCTTAATATTCCTGTGAAATAATCAGTGGGACTCATAAATTGATGATGGATGGAGTATTTGTTTGAAATTGGGTGATGTAGATTATTTTGGAATGTTTCTTGCAGGGGCGTGAAAAAGATGTTGTTATCTTCTCATGTGTCCGAGCAAGCGAAAGTGGAGGTATTGGATTTGTGCAGGATTTCCGGCGTATGAACGTTGCTCTCACTAGAGCTCGGTCCTCAGTCCTGGTAAGACTCATTCACGGGGAAAATCTTGATATTCCCTCTATCCCATTATTTTTGGGCCATTAAGGAGTGTAACAAAAATCGAGAAAAGTAGGATTCTATGGTTGATATTGATGGTAAAAAATAAGAGAAAAGAATGAATATGAATAATACAAATATGACTAAATATGGTGTAAGACAAAAAACTGGGATGAACAAAAAAGTAAAACTAGACAAAATAGTAGGACATATGGAGTATTTTTTAGAGCATATGCCCCGCTGTTCCCAAGTTGGCTGTTTTTACTGTTTAGGTTGTAGGCTCTGCATCAACATTAAGGAGAGACAAACATTGGGGAAACCTGATTACAAGCGCGGAGGAGAGAAATGCACTTTTCAAGGTAAAAATATCTCTGTGTTCATTGCTTTCAGTCCACATAATGTTATATGTTGTGTTCCATAATTTGATAATAAACGTAGGGGTTCTTTTGAGACCAGGTTCATCTTAGAGCCCTACCATGGTCCTTCCAAATCTAAAGTGGTTCCTACATTCTCTGCCCCTACCGTACAAACTCACTCCTTAGCCTACCTCTTCCAGCCAACCTTAGCCCCCTAGGCTTTTCCTCCTTCGGGTGATAGTGAGGAGCAGGGGTCGGTTGGGTGGGGGAGTGGAAGTGGGGGTTAGAGGGCAGAAACAACTTTGAGTCAAATGGAACACTGTAGAGCCTCCAACTAGACTAGTGCCATTTTATGATATAGGTGGCCATTGTTTAAAAAACACGACACATAACTAAATGTGACAGTTTTTCTATTGGGCCATTTTTGCTTACCGAATGTGGCACATTGGGTTTATGTGCTTTTTGAACTATTCAATATGACACATTGAGTGCATTTAATAGTTTTTATTTATTTTAAAAAATGCCTTGCAATAAAAGTCAAAGTATAAAAGATAATCAATAATGGGCATGCGGCATGCCCATGACAAGTGATAACTTGAAATTTGAATGTGACGATAAGTATATTAACAAATGTTCCCTCTCTCATAAAAGAGTCATGGCTCAATTAATGTATTATTCCTTACTTCAGTAAGGTATAACTTTTGAAAATATTTAAATATATAAGCCACATATGTAAAATATTTATGTCGATTTGACTAAATTTAACACGCCTCCTAACCAATTTGTTTGAGATGCTTTATTTAATACTTCTCCCGAATGGAAGTGAAATATTGTGAGCAACAAATTCTTTTTTTTTTCTCAAACAAACAAACAAATTCTTTCGTTTGTGAAGAAGTGTGACATTTATTTTTGCATAACCCAAAAATGAAAGTGTTACTCTTATACCTTTATGTTTGTATAGAAGAGTAAAAACATTAAATATGCATCTTTAATAGACAATAAGAAGGAAAAATTCGCGCCAATACCTCCAGATTTGGCCGACAACACAATATAACTCTCAGATTCTCTCTTGCACGTCAATATTTCAAGACATCATCGGATTTCACATCACTACTCCTGGCCACTTCTGACTTACTAATGCAGAAGTATTTTGGATGACATGTCATTTGAAACAATGCGTTAGTGAGATCTAAAGTGTTAGAAATATAGAATTTCATTGGACGTCATTTACATTTTTGTGAATAATGCAATAAAGGTTAATAACTTTTTTTTGAAGATGTACGGTTTCACCACCTTCAATAAGGATTCTTTTGTAATGAATAACTTAATAAAGTTAGTAACTTTTTTGCACCATCTTCAATCAGGTTACTTTTGTCATGTTATTCAAAAAAGTCCAAATGGCCATTTTAATTTCATTACTTCATATGTGTTGTTAAGTCTATTTTTGTATGTCATGTCAACCAACATGATTTCACGTAAATATATAGTAACCGACTGAGCTAATAAGTTCATTCCTTTAGATGTGTTGTCAACTCAATATTTTTGATGCCATGTCAACCAACATAATTTCACGTAATTGTCAGAAATTGACTCAGCTAGACTAAAGTAATGTTGTAAAATCTGATGATCTCTAAGGGTATTGGTCTGCAAAAGAGAATGCCCGAGTAATATTGTATAAATTGTCAAATCTCAGAGTATTCGTGTGATGTTTTCCCTAATTCAAAGCCACAAATGTTTGAAAAGGATTCACATTGGCTCGATTGGGTAAATATAGAAGTTTAGGGGCTAAATAAAACAAAACAAAAGATTGGGGACTTAATAGAATAATTGATAGAAGTTTGATAGCATTAAAAAAGTTCATGTTTACCATTCACATTGTTAAATTCTATCCACTTTCTTTTCTTATTTTTCTTATTTATTTTACAAAATATTATTGCATAATGCTGAGTGTTGCATGGTTAAAAAGACCCATGTTTGTCAACTGCATGTTGTAGAAATGTGGATGCTGCGGCGAATGAGTGGACACGCGGGAGATTTGGTAGGATTCAAAATGAGGTTATTCGAGGACCGGTAGGACTGAGACCCATTGATGATAAGCTATGTGAAGCCTTGTTTAGGTGGTTTGAGCATGTGAGGTGGCAGGGCATTGAGACTCCCTTGCAGAGGTGTGAGTTGCTTACGGTGGTGGGCAGAAGTAGGGGAAGGGGTAGACTTAGAATGATTTGGATGGAGGTGATTAGTCAGGATTTAGGACGTCAGGCCTTTTGGGCTTGGTGGTCGTTCTGTGCTTTATTTGCTTAGTGTTTCTACTTGTTGCTTTTTCTTTTCATTCACCTTAGTTTGCTCTTTGCTGCTCTTTTTCGGTGTTCTGTGCTTTATGATCTTTCGGTTCTCAACTTGCTTGCTGTTGTATTACTCAGAGTGGATGTCTCTTTGAAAGTGGGTTTGTTTTTTGATAGAATAATAGTCATGCGTTTTGCGTTTTATATAGTTTTTAAAATTATAAATTTTATCTTTTGATTCCGCACCAATTTCCAACTAGAAAATAATCTCACTTAAACACCGTAAATTGGAACATGAACTTCATTGGGACGGAAGGAGTAAATTAGGATCCCAATTTTGTAACGAGACATTCTCAACTATTTCAGCATATTTTTTTTTGTGTTTTGAAATGTTGTGCCATTCATGTCTTGCTAAACTGTCCTTGCCTATTAGGTCTCCAAGCCCTACGACAACCTTTTCACTGACGAGGAGATGGACTCAAAATGGGCAACAGAAGAAGCACAAAAAATGATGCGCGACGCGCAAGCGAGCAATATGGATACAGATGTGGCTGATGCAGTCGTTGATGATGGCGGTGATGATGTACCCGATATGGATGAGGGCGGCGGCGGCGGCTACGATGAGGATATGGACGGCGGCTTCGACGAGGACTAAAAAGGTACACCCAACTTTTTCTAATCATCCCTTTGTTCACTGGAGATATAGAGTGCAAGGGTTAGTTCTGGACAACAGGGGGTTGTGGTGTCCTCTAAGAAGAGTATACCCGCGCAGGGCGTCAAAAAAAGTTGGGGCTCTCAAAGGAAGGTGTTCGTGGTTATCCACCAGAGTTATTGCTAGACAAAAATTTTGACCAAGTTAGTGTTTAATATTTACTTCCATATTTTTGGCTATTTTTTGGCACAAAAAAAATGTAGGCATATTTTTGTTCTTTAGCTTATCAGTTTTGGTTTAAATTCGCGATTATATGTAAAAATTTGTGTATTAGTTACAAGTACTTCGTATTATAGTACTCTTTCCGTCCTCGAGTGTTTGTCCATTTTTTTTTTGTCAGAATTAGTAAACTTTAACCTCAAGTTAAATAAAAATGATATTAGATATTGATATAAAGTAGTTTTATTAGATTTAGGGGCTGTTTGTTTCAGCCTCTTAATGGTTCAGATGTCTGAATGGTTCAGCACTTAATGATTCAGACTGTTTGTTTCAGCCTCTTAATGGTTCAGATGTCTGAATGGTTAAGAGATTTGCCTCTGAATGGTTAAGTATTATACAGAGTCTGAATGGTTAAGACCTCTTATCTGAATTGATCAGACATTTGCCTCTGAATAGTTAAGCAATATACTAGCTCTTAGTGGTTCAGACCTCTTACTGGTTCAGCACTTAATGGTTCAGACCTCTTACTGGTTCAGCACTTACCCATTCAGAAGTTGCCAAACAGCCCCTTATTATATAAAATATTTTTAAAATATTATTTTACCTAATTAATATACAATTTATATTATTAAAAAAAGGCATGTCTCTACTTGTTCTGAAGGGCTTTTGATGTTGTTTTTTATTTTTTTTTAATTTCACATCAATTCTCATATAAATTAAATTGGAAAAGTTTTATAGTCAAACATTGTAAATTAGACATGCATTTTAAAATGAGTAGGAGGAATGTTATAAGGTGCTTGTATGTGCGGTGAGTTTTTAAAAAAGCAGAGTTTTTGAAAAAGCATATATATTAAATCAGAATAGAAAGTAGTTAATCGGAACCGTACTCTGGGGTTCAAATTTTAGAGGTCTAATTTCAATTTTTTGTACCGTGAGTTTGAAATTTAGGACGGGCTTGGGGTTAGTTATCCTTAGGCTGAGAGCAACTTTACTGTTATAGCCCTACACATTGTGGTTATATGAGTCTTTTTGTACCCTTGTGCCTGAAAATTTACCTGTTCTTTTACTTTCCCCTAATATTTCTGTTAAACATTAGTGTCTAGATACTATAAACAAAAAAAAAAGAAGAAAAAATGTGTCTATGAGTAGTGTTTTGGTGTAACTTTAGAGTTATAACTTTAGAGTTAAAAAAATATTATGAAACCGAGTTTGATACTAAAGTTTAAGATGACATATGTTTTAGATATGCATTGATAGTTATTTAAAATGGTGGGATGCCCACCTCGGGTGCTACAACACCCACACCCTGATCAGACAGGATAGTGATGAGTAAATCATGGTATAAGATTAGTCTGATTCTTGGAGAGGTTTCCTCGTGCTTGGAGCATACAAAAATCGATTACAAACATTTCTTGTTCATAATTGTGATAGAACTTTGGTGTTAAAATAGATTTACTTTTAAAAAGTACTATTTCAGTCCAACTTTTTTTTCTTTTTTGACTTTTTTGGTCATATTATGTACTAATATTCATAATATGAACATGAAATCAAAGGCCACATAAGAATTTACAATCTTTTTGTTAATGATTTTAAACTTTGATTATAAATTATATATGTATCTAAATTTAATATCAATAGATTTATTTGTGACAGCGCACGTGTGAATTTTTCTTTTTTTTTCCGCCCTCATTTTGTCCATTTGTGTGCTGCAATGCTTTTAATTTCTTTGTTGACCACCTTTCTGAGCTTTCTCATTTTCACTTGCAACTAATAACAGTTAACACACTTTCCAGTTTCCACCGTAAAATAATCACTTTCCATCCAGTTGTTTGGACAGCTGAAACCAACTGGCATTTCTGCAATTTTGTTGATATATACTGGAGTAGTAAGCATTTTTGTTCTGTTCTTCTATTTTATTTGAAGACACATGTTTAGCTATAGAACAAATTCTTTTTTGATTTCAAGCCCCACACTAGATCTTGGTATATAGATACCATGGATGAATTATTAAATAAATTAAATTTAATGAAATAAATAAATGAATAAATACTTAAACAAAATTAAATTACCTTTAAAATTAAAGCTGCATTAAAATATTTTATTCACGTCAATCAAACTTAAAATTGTATTGCAAATTGCATCATACAGAATAACAATTACACCAAAAGAAGGGTGGGCACCTTGTGGACAGGCGGGTGACGGACAAGCTGAACAACACCGCATGTCCGACGTGCGCCGGCCACGTTGGCTATGGGCGAGAGAAGGATTTTGCATTGTGGAGAGTCTAAGAGCATCCACAATGTGAGCATCTTTCATTAGATACCTAAGTGTGGGTTCCACTTCAAAGATGTTATTCTAACATCTCCCTCAACATTCCATTCTTTCAATGGTCATCTCATTTGGATGTCTAAATATTTATTTATTTTTTGTTTATTACCATACACATTATTTGCCTGGTAATATATACCATACAAAAATAATGTTTATTACTCCCTCCGTCCCGTTTTAAATCGCCTGTTTTGATTTTTGGACATATTTAAGGAAAAGAAAAAATAGAGTTGATTTTTCGAAATTGTCATTACTTTTTAGGAGGCATGACGATGAATGAGAAGATAAGGTGAAAAAGAGTGACTTACTTTAGGAGTAGTTTAGATATTTTATTTTTAAAAGTTTACGAAAACAACTAACAGACAACTTATTTTAGGACGGAGAAAAAAGGCAAACAGGCAATTTAAAATGGGACAGAGGGAGTACCATACACATTATTTTTCGATTTTGTATAATATGATTTGGAAGATCAATGCATTTATACACCATATTCAAAATTATGAACTAAACATGTTTTGTATGTTTACAAATAATGTGTGAAATACATGATATGCATGTGGAGTACTAAAATCCAAAACTTGATGTGTGCGTGAGTAGCATTTCTCTTTGGTATGTGTTCCAGTCTTAAATTTCTTATTGAGATGCTCTATGCTTGGTTCGAGAAAATTGAAAAAGAAAAAAAAAATCTCGGAGTAAAAAAAAAAGTGTAAGAGAAATTGAGAAATTGAAATGTAGAGAAAACAAAGTTCTCATTTTGGTGAGGACAATCTGAAAATGAACCAAACATAGCATTGATGGAAAAATATGCAGTTGGCATTTTTTCTATTCTTTTTAAGGAAAATACTATTATGATTTCTTTATTGATTATTTGATAAAGTAATTCTTGTTACCTCTTAATTTTTAAAATTTTTTATGTAACACACACACACACATACACACACACTAATACACAAATGAAGGATATCTAAATTTACATGATTTTGTACGTCGTTCAAATCGTATACATTTTAGAACGGAGGGAGATAGTAAGTTCATTTTTTTTGTAAACTTATGTCCAGGCAAGGTACAGATTGTGAGGAGAAAATTATGCATCAGATTGACTTTTAAATGTGTTCTGAAAATATTTTCAAAAGAAAAAAGTGTTCTGAAAATTATATTAATGTGGGAATAAAAAAGACATGGAAAACTGTGCAATTTTATTATTACTCCGTATTATTTTAAAGACAACTGCGAACCTTCTTAATGCGCCGCATTGAACCTTCTTGGAGAAAAAATTTGGATCCATTTGACTGATGTTATTTTAATTTAATTTTTTTAAATATTTATTTTAATTTATTTGATTATAAATATAAAATTAAAAGATAAAAATTAAATATTTTTAAATTACATCAAAAATTCTATTTGTACAGAACAAGAAGTGACATAAATAACTAACGAAAATAAAGAGAGCAATGAACTGGAATAGGCATCATGTAACGGGCAAAGACAAGACATAAAAACAGCAATAAAGTAGTACTCCATATATTCTAGCATTATACAAAAAAAAAATGGTCACCTAATCCTAACGGGTAAAAAATAAGAAGAAAAGGCCAAAAAATGACTTCCAAACAGTTTTTTTAACTTCAAAATACTCCCTCCGTCCCAGAGTATTTGTCCACTTACCTTTTGGCACACCATCCAATGCACTTCTTTAATCCATTTTATCTTGTAATTTGTATATTAAAAAATTATAGAAATTATATATTAATAATCTATATGTTAAGACAAATCAAACAAGATCACACATGACTATATTTTTAGGCTTACACATTGAGAGAATTTGATGAGTCAAAGTGCTTATATGAATAGTTCCAAAAGTCAAAAGTGAACAAAGACAGTGGGACGGAGGTAGTACATTATAATGAGAATTTCAGCAAATTTTGTTTCAAAGGCTTCCTTCTTCCCCTACATTTGACACAAAAAGAACAGAACATATGACAATATGAATAAATATATATATATATTCAACAGATTATTTAAGGGCAGGCTATGGTTGTGTTGCCTTGCCCAAGATCTCGAGCCCCTCTGCCCGACACGTCATGATCTTCCGAAACACGTCCCTCAATTGGCGTTCGAGCGGGCCCAGCTCCGTCCGATAGACCTTACAGACCTTCGAAAGCTTCTCCGCCCTTTCCATGGCTTCTTCTCCACGTTCCCCGGAATCTATCAGCTCCAGGAGCTGATGGACTCCGTTCTCGACTTGCCCCGTTTCCTTCAACGACCCGTTGGCGTTTCTCCGGTCCCGCTTCTTGGACGCGTCCGTTATCCTCGAATGGATCGCCTGGAGCGGGCGGGCCCACGCGAACTGGGCGGGGACGGGGACGTTGACTTGGGCCCCGCCCCGGTCTTGGCACGGGATGGCGGCGACGAGGGCCCACAAGACACACAAGAGCACGTGGCTCATCGTGAACGTGAGCGTCGCGGAGGCGTTGTTCGAGGCGGGGATGGGAAGGTGGAGTAAATTGTTGGCGATGAGTTGGAGTTGCTTGGACGCGGACCACGAAGGAGAGACGCTCCATGACAAGGACCTCGTGTGCCTCGGCGAAGGGGTAGAATGGTCTTTTGCCGCCGCCCTATTATGTTGCCCGAAGGAGCGGTTTCGGCACGAGAAGTCCTTGTCGTCCGCGACCAGCACGAGGGTCAAATCGGTCAACGCCTTCCTAGCGCGACGGAAATGCCCCTCGCCGATCATTCTTCGTTCCTTGGGATCAAACGCCGAAGCCACGATTTCCAAATGCCCTTGCCATACCCTCATCTTTTGGATCCCGTCGCGGGCGGCATTGCAAAGATCCAACACCTTGATGCTCGTGTCGAAATAGTCCGAGAGAATCTTATCGTGTGGCGGTTTCGTGACGGGATCTTTTCCGCCGTTGTTCCAAAGGGTAGTGCGGAAACCATCGTGGCAATCGCTGAACGCGTCCAATAACTTTCTTATCCATGGAATCGAGAGGAACTCTTCATCATTGGCCGTAGAAAGGTCGGAGAACCGGGTCGAAACTAATCTGTGAAAAGACGATAATGACCCTGAGTCTTCAACGGGAGATTCCCGGACTGGTTCTAGCGAATGTACCTGATCTGGCCTGACTGAGAAAATTGCACGGCGGAAGGAACCAAAAGGAAGGCGGGAGGACGAGCTCCGGTTATCCGAAGATGGCATTTCCACACAATCTCTTCAAAATCTAAACATATACACACACAAAAAATCAGTAAAATGGGAAGAATCTGAAATCTAACTTTTGTCTTAACCTATTCAAAGTGAGGATGAAATCACTTGGCTGATCCATACCAAAAACATACTTAAAAAAAATTGAATCCAATCGATTAACTAATCTAATCCAAAACCTTATAAACCAAAACACACATTTTCTCTCAAATCTTTCAATGTGTGGTTCTTGAAGAAGAAACTCGAAATCCCAAACAAACATGTCCCAAGAAAATGAAACGAAAATCCCAAAATCTAGATACAAGAACACCAAACCCAGTAAAATCCCGCAAAAATAAGTAGTATTAAAGAGTGTGTGTACGCAAACCTTACCTATACTCAGAAGTAGAGAGACTGTCCCATAAGACTCCCGACTCAAACACAGAATGCACAAAAAGTACTCATGCACAAACTACACTAAACGAAATGAAACTAAAACCCCGAATCGACGTGATCCAAGAAAATGAAACGAAAAATAACCCCAAATCGACACGATCCAAGAAAACGAAGCCCGAAACCCCAAATTCAGATGACTCATGGAAATGAAACTCAAAACCCCAAATTGAGATCGCAGAGATTGAAATTCAATTTTTGCAATTCCACAGCATATATAACCAAAACCCTAATACAGATGGCCATATAGAGAATAAAAAGCATATGAAGATCAAAAAACAGAGTCAGAAATGGAAGAAAATGAAAACCCCAAATCAAGAAAATCTAACACGATCGGTTCCATACATTCAAAGAACAAAAAAAATCTTAACTTGGAAAGAAAGATGTCATATTCAAATGGGCACCAAGAACTTAACAGGATTAATTAATTAATTAGTTTAATTAATTGATTTTGGGAGCAAAATAAGTTTACCTTACACAGCTTGGCGAAGAGGCGAAGAACATGAAGCCCCCACCCTCTTTTTGGGTCGGGAATTAATGGGAAGAGGCAAAAGGGAATGTGTATTTGAGAAGTTATTACAGAAAAAAACCCAAAAATGAAAATAAAAAATAAAATGAATTGAGGAATGAATAGAAACAGCACATAATAAATTAAAGACAACGTAAAACCCTTTTAGATTCAAATTAATTTATTCATTTTGGCTTCCCGAATTTTTTTTAAAAATATTAAATAAAAATTTTTTTAGAATTTTTCTTTAAAAAAAGTAATGAAAAAAATTCATTCAAAAATAATTTTAGAAAAAATAAAATGAGAAAACATTAGTGGAGTATTTTCAGGTATTTAATTGGTCAAATAATAATTTGGATGGCATGTTGAAACTTGTCATGTTCCGTCATGTTGGCCAATGCTTGGACAGTTGCAACTTGCAACCCTTTCCAGTTTCCACCTGAGTACCTGACCACAATTTTGACTCTTTCAATTATCATTATTATTATTATTATTATTATTATTATTATTATTATTACCATTATTATTATTATTATTATTATTATTATTATTATTATTATTATTATTATTATTATTATTATTATTATTATTATTACCTCCGTTTTAAACACTCATAACTTTGTCCATAAATTGTATACAAATCATATTCAATTATAATCTAAATTTAATAAAGTTTGATTTATTTTAAGATATACAGAGTAGTTTTAATTGACGAACTTTTATGACATTTGTTTTTTTAAAGGTGGAACGCCAACTTCGAGTGCCCCCACAACCCGGCCTGACAGGATTGTGAGAAGACTAAATCATAGTATAATCTCAATCTTAGAGAGGCCGCCTCGTGCCCGGTACGCACAGGGAGTTATTCTAAATAATAAAACTCTCACACTGCCGCTATCGGATACGACTCTATGATCAACGAGCTTGATATCTTCTTCTTAGATCAGTTGAGCTACATGCGAGCATTTTTTTTATTCAAAACTTTGTTTATTAATGGCCAAAATGTGCAGTAATTTGCTAAAAGAAAGTCAAATCGTAAAAAAGTTTTTAGATAGAGTTTTTATTCTCTTTGGCTCCAAATTAATCAACTTGAAGGGGTTGAAATGTATTCAAAATATGGATTTTTTGTAAGTTTAATTATTTAGAAAAAAGAAAAGGGTAGTGTAAAGCTAGAAAAATATAGTCTATTCGTCTAAAAAGATTAATGACGGGGTTTACCATTAGTATTTTCAAAGTTGATATATCATTAAAAAATTATCTAGAATATTAATGCTAACTGAAAATGTCATTCCCAATTCAATGTCAATATCTACTTTGTATCATGGAAATTGAATTATCAAAATACTAATGCTAACTATCAAAGTTTATATACATAATTAAAATCATCTATTACACTATAATATTAATGTCTCTATGGGGTATGAAACTTGGGTGAGCTTCATTTCTCATTTAAAATTCCTAGGGTAATTTTCTTGTTACTTAAGTCGAGAGGAAGGCTCGTTAAATTGAATTTGTATTTTTTAGTACGCTAAGGAGTTTTCAAGCATGGTTGCGTTCCGTTCGCCTGATCTGATCTCATATGATTTTTTGAAGATCTGATCTGATCTGATCTGGTCTGATTTGATTTGGTCTAATCTGATCTGATATGATTGCAGTTATAATTCGAGTTGTTTCTAATCTGATCTGGTATAACCTAATCTGGTCTGGTCTGACCTGATTATAACAAGAATTAGTAATAAGCAGAAAAAATAAGTTGAACGAAACACTAACATAGTGTCTCAGGTCCATAAAAGTTTTTACTAACTCTTCTTAAATTTCGTAAAATCAACGTTTTGAAAATAATTTGGGATGGAAAAGATCTTGTTATAATATTAAGTTTCTTTATTGGTGTAATAAGTCTATTTTGTCTAATCGTTTTATGTAATTATGCATTCGAAACTTTATTTTTTTTTCTTTTCCCCTGAAAATGAGACGACTTCCTTTGCTAAGTATTTCATCAGTCCTTGTTTTATGGAGTGCACTTTTTTTTTACTTCTTAAAATCATCTAATTATTCAACTTCAAAAAATGGACTTCAATATTATTTTTGTATTTAGTTATAGTGTTTCAATATTATTACTCCGTATATAATAACAATATCTAACTTTAGTATTTTTCAAAGTTTATCTACAACACAAAATATTATTTTCAATGTATTTTTTTGTTTTCTTAGCTAGTTTGAGTCAAATGAAAAAGAAAAAAAAAACATTCCATAACAAGCACACACACAAGGAAAAAAAAGCTGAACCAAACAGCACCCAAGATTTTGAAACCTTGTCAAGATTAAAACAAACACAAAGAGCAAATAAAGATCATGCTTACATTATGTTGTTAAAACATAGGAAAAGGGACCAAACAAAGCAAAAAAAATGAGTTTAATGTGGTAATTAATAATAAGTACAACAACAACCTAGAGACAAACCATAGTGTTTCCTTATTCACAAGCCAATTTGGTGTCAAAGCTGCTCAAACATATGGCGAAAGCCTGAAAAGCCGAGAGCGGATACCGATAATCCATCGTGAACATGTCCTTCCCCACCTTCCCGAACTGCAGTATGATCTTGTCTTGGTCCGGTGGCGGCGGCGGTTGGGACCCGGTGGGCCCGCCCGTGGTCGGTTGCCCAGTGGCGGCAATCAGCTGGAAGTTCTTCACGGACGCGACGGTCACCCGCCCCCGGAAATTCAGGCACCAGCATTGCAACTGCTCGTGCCAGCGTGGCGCCTTGTTCTTCAGAACTAAGGGCCCCACCTTCCCATCGCCGTCTTCGGCAAACGATGACATGGCAATATCGGAGAACCTCGTGCTGCCGAATTCGGAAGAATGGTCTGTTGTTGACGACTTCGAGAGTCTGACGCTTCGGAAAGATTCATCAATGGGCCTCGGGTATAGCTCCGGTTGGCCCGGCACTGTACCTGTATAAGTCCAAAACAGTTTATGGTCAAAATTGTGTGTGTTCAATCTTCAGTTTCAACCATGCTAGGTGTACCCAGATATTGTGCCCCAAAACGTACCCCAAAGATTTACACTTACATTTTAATGACTTACATTGACACAAAATGTCAGTGCAATATCAAAATTTCGTATTGACATCAACCAGTTTGAATTTTACCACCACCCAGTTTTAATGTATAAAACATTTCTTAGTTGGGTCTGTTTCTTGACATCATATAACCTATGAACTAAAATTAGTCATTAAATCTTTCAATAATATATATTAATTTCTATGATACCATCGGTGTCAAGCGAGGAGGCAGGGATGCAATGCATGACACACTGCATTCTCCGTGGGCCACGGGTCCCGAGCACATTCAGTTCATATGTGATCTGGGCTATGTTGTAGCTTCCGGTCGGAACTTTGGGAGAGACTTTCTTTGAGAATCTGCGGCTTGTACGGCCCGCTGGTGCAGGGACGTGTGCCCCACATGGAGGTTGTGTGTCATATATAAAGAATTTTGTGCCCAGAAAGTTTGATCTGTAAAAAGAAATAGACAAACACCTCATTATATACTGTACACCATAAACGAAAATAAAATTGAAATTAAATTGCTGACAAAACAAAATCAGTGTAAAGAATGGATGGAGTAAGTGCTAAAGAGGTAGCAGACTAGGACATGGCACATGGGTGTTTGCTTACTAAGACTGTTTGGTTCAAGAAATTTGAGAAGGGAAAAGAAAAGAAAATGAAATGAAAAATGAATTTTCTTGTTTGGTCAGAGAGGAAAAGAAGAGAAAAGCGGAAAGAAAAGAAAGTGAGAAGGCAAAAATGTATTAAGAGGGAGAACAAAATTCCTCCTTTTTTTTGGGAGGGAAATGAGAGAAAACCATTTTCTTTTATTTTCCATCCAAATTCCTTGAACCAAACATAGGGTAAGGACTAAGGACACCTACCTCACTTTTCCGATGTATGTGCTGTTGGATCTTGAGATGTTCTCTGCATCCATTGAGATAACATACTCTGTGAGAGTAGACCGACGCGTTCTTTTTGCAGAGAGGAGAAATTTTCCATTTTCAACTAGCAATGCTACAATAGCCAAGTTGCAATCAAACATCCATGTTTAAAAAAGACTAATAAATATAAGAATATGAGTTTTTTCTTACAATTTTACAGGGAGTTCGAAACGAGACGAGCGACTCCACAAAAGTCCAAACAAATTTAGAAAATAATCCCCTTCAAAGATATCCCCCCCCCCCAAAAAAGCATATTTTGTTGGAAACAAACAGAGCCTTAGAGTTGAGAGTATATAGGGACTAGTTACCTGGACTAAGACACAAGAAGAGATGGTAGCTTAAATTGGACTTGTCTCGTTTGATGAAGCATTGGATGGTTCCATCACGAGGCCCAGGCTGAATATGGAAATTAAAATGTTAGCAGCTTTCATTAAAAATTCAAAGACTGTTTGGTAAGTCCCTAAGACGTAATGCAGTGTAAGGGAATCAAATCTTATTACTATTATCGAGAAATATCTACTACGAACTTTTTCCATTCTATTACAGCTTACCAAACACTACCCAAACCCATCTTGGATTCTAGATGGTCGTTTAAATGTGAATATCAGGTTGAAGCCATCTATTTTACTCCATCTGACCCGGGGGGAAATGTCCTCTCTAAAAACGTGTTTTACTATTGAAAAAAAGAGTCCTATTTGAACGAACAAAGACATTTAATTACTCATTTCAACGAACTATTTGGAGTATAGAATCTCCTTTTAGATCTACAATCACAAACTTGAACTTTTGGTCGAGTTGTTCTTTAAAAAGGTATCAGAGCTGAAACGCCACAATACTTCCATCAAAAAAGTATGCTTAGTGTAACCTCATTCAGATAGTGTGTTTTCACAGTTAAATATGGTAAGTTTAGTCAAACCAAAAAATATCAAAATTTTAAGTAAGGTCTCATAATTGAACTCCCTTTGTCAAGTAAAAAAAATCATTCTTTTCTTTTGTCAGTCGAAAAAAACTTCACTTTCTTTTTAAAGAAAACAACGAATGTCTCACAACTCTACTCTATGTTCTAAAGAAATCTTAACCATAAAATTTTTACTTTTCAACATTTTTTTAAACTCTGTGAAAATCAAACAAAGAATTTTTTTTAACAGGACAGAGGGAGGATATCTTACTAAAAGTAAAAACTTGTACAAGGTATTTAAGTAGTACCTGTTTTAGAGAAACCGGGAAAGTGATTTTCCCAGACATTTCCGGGCCCCTGACAATATCTTTACACATGCTCCTCCAAGACCTGCAAACTGCAGCACAAGCAACAACATGCTTACGGGCGGGCCACACACTCTCGCTCTCCTCTAACCGCCGGATCACATCAAAAAGTAGCTCTGTCGGGAGATTTGCCCAACGGCTATTTTGAATCACGACAGGCTGTTCGCCGAAGTCGTGGAATGAGGAGCCGCGTGATCTACCCCTGTGGTGACTAGGCAACCTCACTTCAAAGCTCCGCCTCGATAAGCTCCCGAAGCTATCCCTTACGTCACGAACTATATCACGGAACGACATTGAGTCTTGAACCCGGCGTGTAGGACGCGTTTACTTTTTGGTGAATTAGAGTCCGCTGAACGAAACAAAAAATGAGGTTCAATTGATTTTTCAACTTTGAATAGGACCAATAACATGTAAGAACAAATTAGAAAATAAGGCATGCAAACAGTAGAATAATAAGCTGTGTTTTTCACCATGATAAAGGAAAAGAAAAAGTGCAGTAAATGATACAGCTTTTAATAGATGCTTAAAGAGCAGCTTAAGAATAAAGTTAAGAAATGTAGGCTTCATTATCCCTCTACAATAACAAAAAAACTAAGTAAAATCTCACAAAAAGTAACGTTCGGGAGGGTGTAAGTTGTAAGTAGAGAAACTGTTTCCAAGAGGTCCCGACTCAAACAAAAGAGCACATACAAAGCTGCAATGCTGCACTATCCCTCTATTTACCTAAAAGTGAAAACAAGTACTTTCTCTATCCAAGAAAAAGAAAAAGATAATAAATCAAGGTAATATGTTGAAGGATAGTTTTTTGATAAATACATATTAACTTTGAAAAAACTAAATATAAACGATGTCATTAGATAGCCCTCTCAAAATGGTGAAGTTGTTGCAATGGCAGTTATTGTTGTTTAACCTACAGGAAATTAGAGTTTTTTTCTTTGAATAAATTTTTCTTTTTTTTTTTTTCACACCAGCACGTTGAACATTAAACAATCATTTTCCATTCTTCCACGCAAAAATAATATCAAGACTCAAATAGAGTACAAAAATAATCAGCTAATTATAGCTCCATATATGATATAGAACTGAACTAATTTGATACAGAAAAACAGATACATTTCCCTCCCCCAAAAAGCCAAGTTCTTTATCCACAAGAAACATTAAGATTCAAGAATCAAAACCCCCTCCCATCAAAATTAGGTCGTGTTTGGTTCATGGAGAGAAGGGTGTTCTAATTCATAGTTGTTTGGCTTGTTGGGAGAGGAAAGGAAGGGGATGGAATGGGTTATACACAGTACAAGAGCGTGTTTTGTTGGGGAGAAGGGAGAAGAGCCAAGTCTCCAAATGTTTTGGACCAAACCAATGGGTGGAAGAACTTTAATCCTCACTCTCATCCCTAAAACCAAACACGCCCTAAGAGGAAAAAGGGGGAAAGTAAGTAACTTTCTTCTCTACTAAGCAACACACTTCCTGTTAGAGATTCACATTCAAAACCCCAAAAATGTCCAAGAAAACTATAAATCTTTTCAAAAAACCCCAGAAAATGAAGATCAAATGCTTATCCACAGCTTTGACAAACGAATGAAAAACAAAATAAGCAATAGCAAATGAACAAACACCTGATGAGCATGAGAATCCTGAGCTACTGTGGAAAAGATCTGAAGAAAATATGGTGGGATATGAAACAGATCTGTACCTTAGATGAAGAAGAAAAGTCAGCAACAAAGATGAAAGGCTCCACCAGAATAAGTGAGATGAAATTTCCCCATAAAGAAAAGAACTTTTACGAAGAGAGGAGAAGGGAGAAGAAGGAGATCTGATGAAGTGGGCCTGACCCGATAATCTGATGAAATCACTTTATCTTCTTTTCTTTCCCCCCTGTCGTCTGCCTCTTTCTATAGCGAGCTAGCATTTTTTCCGAACAAGAGAAAGGATGTTGTAGAAGAAGATGGAAATATAAAAAAAAAAAAAAAGAATAGATTTCAGCTCCGTTTGTCGAGTAAATAGAGTCAAATGACATGTGTTAAGACAATTTAGAAAAAATATTTCATTCCCTCCCATAATAATATTTCACAATTAGAAGATTAAAAAAATAAAATTATATATTTGAGGTGGTCTCGATGAGAGAATATAATGAGAACTATAAAAAAAAATTTAATTTGTATAACATATGAAAAAGAAAATATAGATCAATATTTCGAATTAAAGAAAATAATGCAATTTTAAAAAACCCACAAAAGTAGTAGAAAGAACTTGACAACAAAGTAATACAGATAATACAACAAAAACATAGAACACACAAAAGGAAGTAAAAGCAAACTATGGTTAATAAATGAAAAATGCAAGCAAAAAACACCAAACAAATAAAAATGATAAAAAACTATCAAGAATAATGTCTATCCATCTACTTACTACTACCTCTCTATATGCTCTTATTTAATATCATAAATCCAGTAATGGCTAGAATTCATTTTGAGTTAATAGATGTCATTTTATGAATTTTGAGTTAATATGAAGTTGGTGTTTATTTTTTATAGTTGAACCAAATTGTGAGTTTAAAACAATTCTAGAAAAAAGAACCAATTCCAAATGATACATTACATAATAATTATAGCAATAGTAATATAAATTTGAATTAAAAAAATAATAGGGAGCAATTGAAATTTAAACATTGAATTATTAGAATTTAGAAATTTAGAATTGAATTTTAGTTGGGCAATTGGATTTTGGAAATGGCTTCCAACTTGTCCAAAGCCCATTTATCAAACGGACTCCATTGGGCGAACGGTACTGGACCCGTATTCGCGTAACATACGCATCTGGACATAGTCATAGAACAAACTGCGCACCCCTCGCACTTCTCCATCTCCGAAGCTCATTTCCAAGCTCCGCCGCCGCGAAGCAGGTCAGGCGGACGCTCTATAATATTTTCATCAGATCTGTTAATCGAGCAATCTATTCGCATGTATCTACGGAATTTTCATTGTAGATCGAATGTGTTTCTTAGCCAATTTACGCGGGCTTTCTTTTGTTTGCAGGTGAAATCCGCTGCATCGAGCTTTCCGCGCCGTATCTTCATATCAAAATGTAAGGATTTCCCTTTCTCTCTCAGTTGATATTGATGAAAATCCATTCGTACTTCTATCTGATCTGAATTGGGAAGTACTCGTAGCTTGTGTATATCAGTTGCTGCTTAGGTATCGAGAGATGAAATTAATGCTTGTTGTTGACAATGCATTGGATTTACTTTCCAAGATTACTTTCTATTGAGCAGTGGATGAATTTGACTGTCAGGTTTTGTTTCCAAGCTTGGAATTATCTAATCTACACGAACGGACATGATCGTATAATAATTCTGGAAAAGTTGATAATTGAAAATGAAACAGGGGAGTTTCCACATGTTTTAATGAGAAAGGAATGAGATTTTCTATTGCCGGTTCATATCCCTTTGGACATATACTAACCAAGTAACCAAGCAAGAGCACCTTTCTCAATGATCTTTAGGCCTCAACTCAATTTACAAATGATGCCAATCAAATGTTTTTTTGGGTGCAATGTTTTGTATATTACATTCTTTCTTACAGCCTCTTTAATCTGTCCAATGGATTCTGTCTTTTGACCTTCAAAACCTTTGCATTTCCATCCTTCCAAACTTGGTATTAGGCTCTGCCATAGTGCATGGAGTAAGACATCTTTGGATTCTCCACTGGTCATACTTCTCATCATCCCCAAGTCATCCTGATATTTGGGGATTGTACATTTCAACAATGTTGCCACATCTGACATGATTGCCATGCTATAAATGCAAGCTTAAAATTGTGTGATCATCTCCTCATAATGGTATCAAAGCTCACTGTTTAGTTTCTCGGCATGAACATTGCAAGCTTGTTTTTAACTTGCAGCCTTCTATGGTATAGTGTGTTAACAATGTTTAGTCACACTAGCTCTATCCCATAGACCCATATCCATGCATCCCCATTCCATTAAACTTTTTCTTGAATTTCTTCTGAGCCCTTTAAATCTCTGTATATTTACAGATTCTGCTGGGCATGATTTTCTTGATTTTCTTCTGGGTATTGGCTGTTTGGTCCAGCAGCAAAATTTTCATTTTCCCATGTTTGGTTATGTTGGAAAAGGGCATTCTAATATACTACTATATGGTCTAATGGTCCCCAAATTTTATTGGGGTGGGGGGGTGGGGGGGGTCATATCTTACACAGTACTAAATCATAAATCCCAAATCTACATATGTATGCATATGGAAATGGATAAGCATTATGCAACATGTGTTTGTGTTGTGCCTCATTAGATGTTTTATTCATTCACTCTTACAACATAGGTCGGATGAAGAAGTTGTAGATCAGAAGAAGACACTTGAAGAGAACTGTAAGCCGAAATGTGTCAAGCCACTCCGCCAATATCATGTAAGATTGTAACAAAAATTTCATCGCATATTCAAATTATAACTATTTTTGGCTCTTATATTTGTTGAAGTATATGTTCATTAGCAACTTATGTATTTTACTTCCCTTATGCCTTGACTTTCAGTTTGCTATCAACAATGGGCAAGTGTTCAGTCTAAAATGGTGAAGGCCTACAATTAAAAAACTATAATGTTAGAAGAGATGATTGTAATCTTTAATTGGATAGATATATGGTTAATCTTCTATGTTGCAATGATGGGAAATATGACCAATATAACAAGTGTAACTTAGTGCTGCGACCTACTTTTGTTATTTGTCATAGAAAAATGTGAATAGCATAATACAACTGGGTAACCCAATGCATACTTAAGAACACGGTGGTGGTTTAATTGACATTGAAACCCAATGTCATTGCATGATATCAGGTCATTTGAGGGCCCTATGGTGCTCTGTTGGGGTATGTTTGAATGCTCCCTAGAATAATAGTATTTCTAGTTTCTCTCCAAAATATTCTACCAAAAATACCCCAATAGTCTATTTAGCTGCTTACGCTACAATGCGTTGTTAGAAGAAGTTTAGTTGGTAGGTGAATGATAGAGGTCTAGATTCTTGAAATATCTGGTCTTCATTCTTCTTTGAATTTTACTTGGTGCACTACCAAACCGCCTATAGTTTAAACTTGATGCTAGATCAACTGCTTTTGTCTTGGTAACTAGTTGACTAATATTGGATACTTACATTTTAAGTATGAAGTGTTTCCAAAACCTCTGCTTTATATGAGTAGTAATTCTTGGGCGGAAAACGGTTTTCTTACCCTTGATTTGCTCTTTCAATTTTTTTTGTCGTGCGATGTGTTATACTTATATGTGTTGCTCCCGTACACACCCTCCTGTTACCTTTCCTTTGTGGGATTGAACTTGGTTGTTGTCGTAGTAGTAGTTAAAGACTTAAAGTAATGACCTCCATCTGAAAACAAGAAATCCCCAATTGAGTGCCCCATATGTATCTAGTAACAAGTATCTCTAGACAATGTTCCCTTTGAGTTATTCTAAAGTGCACCAATGTCCACAAGATAAGAAGCAATAAATGATCATTTAATGCTTATAACATTTTTATCCTTGATAATGGCACTATTTGTATAATCATTTGCCACAATCATATCAATTTTAAAAATCACTTGTTTTTTCCCCTGAAACTATAAAATGAAGCACATTGGTCGGTCTTTATCATGTGCTCATGGGCACCCATTTGTAACAACTAAAAGAAGATTAAAATTTTATATGATCAAATAGCATATTAATCTTTGAACCTTTTGAAGTCTCAAATATTTTTGCTACAGTATAGATCAAGCCATCCGAAGCCTTCTCCTAGACTCAAACTCTCCATTTGAGCATGCATGTTTCCATTATACAAAAACATCTCTATTCAGTCTAATTCTGCGTAGTAAGTAAGATTGGGATGTCATTACATCTTACAGGCATGTGCTAAAAGGATTGAAGGAGATGAAACTGGAAACAAACATTGCACCGGACAGTATTTTGATTATTGGCATTGCATAGACGAATGCGTAAGTATAATTACATATTTCCTTTTTGCCTCCTTGTATTCGTGCTTTTTTAGGGCTGTTTTTTATACACGATTTTTCTTCACTCTTGGAATGCAGGTTGCTCTAAAGCTATTCGCAAAACTCAAGTAGAAATGTGTCTACTTTTTTATTTATTCGTGGTTGTTTTGTTTTGTTACTGAACACAACGCCTTGCCTCGCCTTCTTGTATGAACTCTTTTTATTTTTGCTAGAAGCTTGCAATGCCATTGGGCAGGCTTTTATTGATTGCATAAAAACCTTTTGACACTTTCTTTGACACCTCCCCAGATCAATAAGAAAGCTTGTTTGTGCTTGAATTGTATTGACATTTCTTTTGTTTAGTTCAATTGTCATATGATCATCAGTATTTTTTTTATTGATTTTGTTTGATTCGAATCTGTTATATTCGACCATAACCGACTCATGCCATCCCAATGTCCAATTTTGTCTAGGTCTACTCCTTTCTCAGTAGTTATATATAGTGACATATAGTTAAATTAATAAATTTAAATTGTCTATTGCGCTATACAATGTTTGCCTAAATTTTTTTTCCATTCAATTTTCAAAAAATTGGGGTGACAAGACTATTATTTGATCACATAAATAACTGAAATGAGTAAAAAATAGTTAAAATATAATCACGTAGACAGTGAATAAATATCTTAAATTTCGATGAAGGGAATAAAATTATAAATACTGGTCCTTGTGAATTTTGGAGTTCAAATCTAAGATTCCCATATTGTAAGTCATAGGTAGAATGCAAGTAGTGATAAGTGCCAACACAAGCTTGTTAGAGCACTCTCAACCGTGAGTGATACTTTTTCACCTCACACAAACAAAAAAAAATCATACTACACTTACAAGTGTATTCCAAGGTTACATTAAAGATATACACTAATATTTTGATGGTTCATATTGAAATAGAATAATGATGCGTTAGCAAAAATTTGCGCTAACATTTTGTGTTTGTGTGAACTATTACCTTAACATGACACTGACACAATATGATAGTGCACATCTGCGATGTCCAATTTAGGATACAAATAGCTTAATCCACAAAAAAAAAACCACCATCAATAAAGCAAGATTTTTTTTGGGAGAGAGATTTGTATCTTTGAATTTGCACACGTAGTACTATATCTCTACACTTATTTTGTACCCAAATATGGGTACCGATAGATTATACTCCGTAATTTTCTATTAGTACTACCCACAAATTCACAGGATATGTAAAAATAATACACCATCCATCTCAAAAAGAAGAAAAAAACTAAGTTTTTTTCGTGTCATTTATCCTCGAATTTTTAAAAATTTTGTGAGATTCTCTTGAATTTTAAAAATTACGCCAATGAATCAATGATCCCTGAACATTTAAAAATGTTATACCCGTGGTCATTTTGTTAAAAATTAGACAATACATTTGACTAATTAATATACACGTAATACTTTGATGAAGATGCTATGATTTGGTGAAAAAGTTAATCAATTGATGAAAAATTTGATCGACCGATTTTCGAGATTTAAATTTGTTTACTGATGACAAAAACGGAAATAATTGTCTAAAATTTCAAGATGTTAAAAATATGAAAGATAATGTTTAGAAAATTATATTACAACGCACGTGTGATATACAAAGTATGAGTTATAAATTAATACTTGCACTGGACAAATGTTTGATTAACTAACACACTTCGAAATCTGACACAAATGGATCATTGACACAACATTTTTTTAAAAGTTCAAGGACTAGTATTTCTATTTTTGCACAATTTTTAAAGAGTTAAGGTAACTTAATAGCAGAAGAACCAAAAACATAACTAACATTGATCATCAATCCGTTGAAATCTAAGACTGTTGAAGCAGTGAAGTATATAAATGGAGCCATATTAAAGGCAGGCAGGGCAGAGATGAAAACCACACTAATTACTTGGTAAGATTCCATTACTAAGTCCTATTCTGCATTGAGGAATGTAAACCCTATGTATTAGATGGCAACCTCTAGCAAATGGCATTCTTCATGGAATGAAGAGTCCTTTTGAAAAATGATCCTTCTTCAATTGCTCTTCTTCCTTTCCTTGCACAGCTAGCTAGCTAGCATGCCATCATCATCATCATGTACCACTCTTGAAGTATGATATGAACACATCAGCACGCTTTTCATACACGTCTCGACGGCTTGTTAGATAGCCAGAGATCCCATGTATCTTGGTTGCGTCACCACCTCCACCACCCAGCTTCTGCGCAATGGTTGCCAGAACCGCGACCAACATCACACACTTATCTGTCTGAATGGCTGCGAACTGAGCGCTGTCGAAAATTCGTGCATACTTCCATGTCCTGGCTCCCATGGCACGCTCCCTATCGGCGTCAGTCTGGGGCAGTTCATACTTGAGGACAATGTGCACAATCGTCCTCAGCGCGTCAACAAGAGATGGGTGTGTGACCACCTTGATAACCTCACTCAGTGGGGCTTGGAGCATTTCAGTCACAGACATGAGAAGTGTGTAGGCGTGCATGCCTGTGTAAGCCATGTCCCTTTCAAACAATGCACTACACAATCTCCGATCCTGTCCTTCCAGTTGCAGAAACCCCAGCAGGAAACAGGCAATTGTGCCCTTAAGATGTCTCCTAGCTTGAAGGAAATTGCGAATGGCCTCCAGACAATCCAGGTTTGGGGTTAACTCAAAAGCAGGCTCTTCGTGATAAAAGTTGATGTAATTTCTCATGATGGATTTCCAGGCTCTGTGCAGGCTTCCTTCATCTTTGGTAATGAGCCTCAAAGTGGCAGCACACATGTACGCGGCTGTTCTCTCAAATGCACTCCTCTGCTGAGGTGACCATAGCCGGGCAGAAGGCTAGCAGGTTCCTTCAAGTGTTACCAGTGCCCTTTGTTCGAGCTCTGTGACATCTACACAAGGGCCATTCATGGCGACTTTAGGGAAGACGTACACCTGTTTGTTTTGGGGAGAGACGAGCCCCCATGCCGCCATCAACAAATAGCCCACCGATTGGGTAGTGACTTGGCGATATAGCGACTCGATTCCTGCACACAGAACCTTCATTCTCTGACAAACATCCAGTTCATGATACCTTTGGATGTCTACATGAGGAAGCTCGCTCATCCTCTCGTCCGTCCAGTCATGGGAGGCGGATCTCATTCTGATTTCGATGCCTTCCAGCTCTGCAAACATCTGGCGAGAAGAGTCTGTGATCACCGGGATTTTCCTCCTAGAACTCTCTTCTAGATCTCGCGGATTCGGTGCCGCGGATCTCATCGCAGATCTGGATGCTGTTTTCTCAGAACTCTCTCGCGCGTTCTTCGGCTGGGAGATCCGAACGTAACCGCCCAGGTGGGAGGACTTGACGCCGAATCCGAGACCATCCAGTTCCGGCCACATCCGGTGAACGGAGTCCGGAATCATTGGAATTTCGCCACTAGGATTCATCTTGGAAATATAGCCACCGCCGCCCAGCAATCCACAGGAAGCGGGTAAGCTGTTTCACATACAACTCCAAGGTTGAACGGTGAATGCAAAGAGCGGGTTCAAACCAGTGTTTTGGAACCTGGACCAGACCGGTTGTTCCAACCGGTTGAACTATGACACAAACAAGTGTCCGGTCCGGTCCTTAAACAAAAAAAGGTTTTTAGATTAACCTGCAAAGAACCGTTAAACCCGTCGAATTATGCGACTCGGTTTTGCGCTTACAGTTCACGGGTCTAATGTAACTTTTGTTTTATTTTACAAAACTCCACACCATCAGGAATCAAACCATGAACTTCTTCCCCGACACTACCATTTCTGTCCAGCTGCACTACTAAAATTGGTTGTTTTTATGTGTATAAATATTTCGAAATATTCATTGCACAACCTTCATTTTGAGATAGTAGCACCTAAGAGATCTCCAACCCATAGTGGAAAAAGTGATAGTGTAAAATTTATTTTACACTATCAATAGTATTTTACACATTCAATTTTTATACTCACTCCAACCATATCTTTTATATAATATATTTTTATAATATTTTGTTATTTTAAGTTATTTATTTATAATAAATATATTTAATTTTTGATCTAATTATAATCACATTTATGATGTGCATAATCTAAACAATCTATTAATAACATTTTTAGTATTATTTAAAACTAAATATTGAAATATTTGTTTTAGCATTTGGTTTGCAACATATTGTATATATACAAGTTGGGAATTGCTTTTTCCACTTTAGTGTTTTTTAGCATTTGATTTACACTATCCATTAAAGTACTACAAAATGAATAGTATATTGCATATAGTGTAAATTTAACCATATACACTATAGGTTGGAGATGCTCTACTACTGTATATTCGTAGAAAACTTTCAACATTTTAATAAGATAGTTCTATTTACGTTCTTTAAAAATAGAGATATATTTGTGTATCATTTTTATTTTAAGAATTTTTAAAATAATTTTTTATAATAAACAAAATGAACATTATTTTTTTTTTCAATAAACTAAAGATTCTAGAACATTAATAAAGGTAATTAAAATTAAAATTGGATAGTGTGAAAGAGTACTATATGAAAAAATAAACTCTCTTCGTCCCCCTAAGATGTTCTCATTTTGACTTTTGGTGGTTTTTAAGGAGAGTTGAAAAAAGGTGAAAGTTTACCTTAATACCCTTAATGAAAATGAGTGGAGTGTATTAAATGAAGTGGGAGGTGTAATAAATAAAATAAGTGGGGGTAGTTGTGTTATTTTAATTGTTAAAAAATGAAATGAGAATATCTATTGTGGACAAAGAAAAAGGGCTATTGGGAATATCTATGACCTATGGAAGACGGAGGGAGTATTAAAAACTAGGTGGACAAGAAAAAAATATAAACTTAAATACTCTTACTATGTACTCCCTCCGTCCCGCTATATTCGTCCACTTTTAACTTTTGGAACTGTTCATCGAAGCACTTTGACTCATCAAATTCTCTCAATGTGTAAGCCAAAATATAGTCATGCGTGATCTTGTTTGATTTATCTTAACATATAGATTGTTAATATATAAATTATATAATTTTTTAATATACAAATTACAAGATAAAATGGATTAAAGAAGTGTATTGGATGGTGTGCAAAAATGAAAGTGGACAAATATAGTGGAACGGAGGAAGTATTATGTAAGAATATTTATTTTAATTTATTAAAAATATTACTCTGTAATATATTTAAAAAAAATTATTTTTTTTGATAGAAAACAAAACTTCATTCAGAAGAAATCAAATGTGCGATACAACTGGGCGGTATATAGCTCCATGAGACAAAATGGGGCGTAACATACCGTGCCAGAGTATGAGCAATACAATTATGATTCCTACGAATAAAATGAAAGTCAATAGATGTAAATGAAGATAATAATACAGCACAGTCATCAAGGATGGGGCCTAGATAAGAGTAGTACTCAAAGGCCCTTCCTTGTTTGATAGCCCTCACTAAGACCTCACAATCAGAAAGAATCTCAACGTCACGAATACCTCGAGTCCGCAACCAAGATAATGTTTCCTTGCAAGCAAGAGCTTGCGCCAAAAGAGGAACTAGAGGCCCAAGTTTTCCTCCATTTGCCGCTGCCACAAAGACACCTCCTGGATAAAAAAAGGACACAACCGAAAGAGATGGACATGGACTCCTCCGAAACTGATGTCGCAGCATCAAAAAAACACCTGTATGCCTCTGCCTGCAAACTTACCTCGTGCCGCTATGGAGTACGCTCCCGCTCCGCAATAGCCTTGTTTGACCATTGGGCTTCCATGGACAACACTATTCTCTTAAGTTCTCCTGGAAGCAGTGTCTTATGATCCCAAGTGGCTATGTTACGTGCTTTCCAAATTGCCCAACAAGTCCAAGCGATGGTACGCAGCTCCAATAGAGTGTCATTATGGCACCGAACTTGGAACCAATTTTGGAAAGAAATAAAAGAGATTCTATTTCCTCCTTTGCCCATGAGCCTCCAAAACGAATTGCAAAAATTTATTTTAATTACAATTGACAGAGTCTTTGTCTCGTTTAACCATTAACCCAGTAGTGCTTTTCTGCAACGCCGCTTATTATCGGCGATCGGAAGTCGAAACCAAGCAGGAGTCGAAACATTCAATCGAAGCTGAACTCTGGATTCTTCAAGCCAGTAAGAGGGAGAAGAAGAAGAAGAAAAAGGAGAGATGTGGTACCTATGCGTGTTCTACCACAGATTACTGGATTTCCGGAAACCCGAGGTTGAATCTCTCGCCGACCTCTTTGGAGCATTCGAATCCGATCGGGAAAAATCGTTGGAGTGGAAGCTTCCAGAGAACTACCACACCGACTCGCCTTTCCACTTCGTCAACCTCCCTTCCGAAGAGATTGCCCGGAATGTCGCCAATCGAAGTATGCATCTGTACTCCAAACAGTTCATCTCCATACCTTTTAATTACATTATACTTTGTAGTAATTTTCAGTACTGATTGATTGCCTGCTTGTTGAAATGATTTCAAGCCTGTTCAACTTGTGCAATCTCTAGTTGAGAGCTTTATTATAGCAACATCGAGCTAATATAGAAATGTCCAGTCTGGGCCAAATTTGTACTGGGTTCAATGTGGTCCTCCATTGCTATTTGGACCAGAGTTACTCCGGATTCATATTTTGCTCAATTTTAAGTAAAGTATTTCATTTGGAGAGGACAGAATTGGATCTCAAACGCATAGTTGAGTATAAAACTGAGCCATAACTTGTGTAAAAAGATGGGAAACAGATGGAAAGTACCCGCCTGTTTTAGAACCAAGTGTATGAAAGGAGTACATTACGTCCAAATTCCATACTTAAGCTGACTAGGGGCTGTTTGTTGGAACTACTTGTAGCTGCTAATGTTGCTGTTTGAACAATGGTTGAGAAAATTTTGTTTTTTTTGTTTGGTTGAGCTGTTGCTGTTTCGAGTGACGTAATGTAAAAGTACTTATAGTAGTACTCCCTATTTACTAAAAATAATAGGGTATTTGGAACAACGAACACATGACAAACGATAGAGTGAAATCCAACAGCTCCATTTTTGAGCTGCTGGGTGTGTTTAGGAAAGTGAAATGGAACACTACCCTATCAGCCAGAACAAACTCATCCTAATTTCAGTGCTTTTGTAATGCATTATGGGGATCAAAACCCAAATATAAGGTCTCTCTTGCGTTTGATTTTTTTTTTAACATAAGCTGTTCATCCCCAGCTTTGATGAGTTGCTTATGTCATTTTGAGCGCTTCCTCACACAGGTATCCTTGTGAAGGGAATATATGAACTCTGGGGAGAAGGCAATACCTATGAGGAATTGGAAGATGCTATAAAGAATTATCCCGATGAGCGGAAGTTGCCATACCTGACGCCTGATAGCACATTTAAGATCAGTGTTGACAGCTTTGGGAAAGCCATCAGCTTTCAGGAACAAAATGGCCGTATTCAGTCACTTTCTTACATTCCTTTCAAGGTACAATTTCTTTGTAGTCTCCACTCTTCCCTTGCCGGTATATTTAAAACAACTCAGTAGAATCCACAATTGTAGGGTTTGGGGCCTTGCTGGTTAATAATTAAATTAAATTTTTGTATTTTTTTAATAACCAAGGTAGAACAATTTTCATCAGTTCGGTGGTTGTTTTGTTTAAATGAACTTTGCTCTTAATGGGGGATTCAAGTGTTGGTCAATTNGTCACCAACTATACAATTTAAATGCAATTTAGCCCTCATCACATTTCTTCCAGTTGCATGTTGAAGACTTCACCCAAATTATGTTGTTGGTCCACTTTTAGTCCCTAAATGTGCCTAATTTTTTGAAAAGGAACGAATATACCCTTATTCATATAACCAAACATGATTGAAGACTATATTATGTCCAAATATAATGGTAGATGACCCAATTGAGTCCCAAAAATTTTTAGGACCAAATTGAGTAATAGTTTGTTGTCAAGGTACTAGATCAGGTAAAAATTCTAAAAGTTATGGACGAGCTCTCTTCATTGAGAATTTTATGGTTTAGGGATAGATAGCAGTTATTTAATTAATGAAGTAGCAGTTAGTCAAGCAATGCAACTTTCAACGTTGAGCCGGGGTCTCTTTGGAAACAGCCTCTCTACTTTCGAGTAGGGGCAAGGTCTGCGTACACACACCCTCCCCAGACCCTACTCTTGTGGGATTTAACTGGGTTGTTGTTGTTGTTGTTTGTAGGGATAGATAGCAGGAAGAGAGCAGGCAACAAGGAGTTTATGCCCGAGGGATTAAGAACTTCCCGTTGAGATTAACATGTTAGATTGAGCCTAACTCACATAAAAGAGTATCGATAGTTGAGATTTCCTCACACGCTTGTATATTAACATGTTAGATTGCGCCTAGCTGATCCAAAAGGATATCGATAGGAGAGATTCCTCTCGCACTTGTATACTAAGATTCACTTGATGAGATTAACTTGTTAGATTGCGCCTAGCTCATCCAAAAGGATATTGATAGGTGACATTTCCTCTCACACTTTTATGCTAGATTCAAAAATTGATGTGGGATACTTAACATACCTGTTCAACCTAAATCATTCTAGACAAGTTAACTGCTAGTCAAAATCAAATCAACCTCCAAATAGGCTGACCAAACCATCGAATGGGCGGGTGCCCCACAAACCACTTCTGAATCGGGCTTTAATACCATGTTAAAGTAGGCCTAACTCATCCCAAATCGATCCTCAAGAGGTGATGTTTTCCTCCTAAACCTATACTAGATTCAAGCCCAACAGACAACCCATGTGGGATACCCAACAACAAATAATGGTCATCCTATTGTCACATTGCAACATTATTGAATTTCCTCCCTGATATTTACTGGTTCCTGATGTGTTTAAATATAAGTTTTGCTATATCTGCTTCATTTCAGGGACGAGTGAATTTAAAAAATCCAGACCACAAGTTCTGCCTCATTGAAAATGACAAGTATGACTCTAATAATGGACTTCCCCCAATTCTTCACAGGAGGGTATTTTTTGGGCGGGAGGTAGGTGCTGCTGATAGGAAACTCTTACCCACTTATCAGTTGAAAAGCCGCAATTATCTTGGCCCCACAGCCATGGATGCTGAAATGGCATTTCTGATGGCTAACCAAGCGCAAGCCAATCCCGGTAAACTAGTCTACGATCCATTTGTTGGCACAGGAAGCATTCTTGTTGCAGCTGCTCATTATAAGGCAATGACAATGGTCAGTTTTTCTTCATATGTATTGGAACATCAAGGATATGCTTGCAATGTAGAAAATGGTATAGGAAAGAAAAAAAGATTCCAAAGAAAAAGGTTTTATGTAATGTTTGGTTTTACCTCAGTGAAAACTGAGGAAATAAAATCAAAGTTGATTTAATAATATCTTATCTTGCATAAACTTGGATTTCTCAATCTTGATAAGTTTATATAATAGAAATATATAAATAAAATGACTTTGAGTAAATATCTTAAACTGTTTCATTGAGTATGAACCATCTTTTATTTTCCCTCAGATTTTCTTTCATTCCAAACTCAACTATTTTCCCCCTTAGTTTCATTCCCTAGCATTTTCGTAGTATTTTATGACTTCCAAATGGACCCCAATAGCGCTTTATGTAAGTGAATGCTATTTTTTGTTCACCATTAACATTTTCAGGGTGCAGATATAGACATTCGTGTAGTGCGTGATGGTCGAGGTCCAGATTGTAATGTTTGGAGCAATTTCAAACAGGTGAATGTGCTGATACTATATATGTATGTGTGTGTGTGTGTGTGTATTCTTAATGCTCATATTAGAGACTGCAAGTAGGTCATTATACCAAACCAAACTATTCCCTTGTTAGACATTTTTAAAATAATGGTGTGTATGCTTTTATATTTTTATTCTTTTATTATACAATTAGACTCTTGGAGACAGCCTCTCCACTTCTTGGAGTAGAGGTAAGGTTTATGTACATCTTGTCATCCCGCCCTACTCTTGAGTGGGATAACGGGTTTCGTTCATGATAAAATCAAATTATAAAAAGATGATAAATTTGGGAATTTGCTTCCAATATGTGCTTTGAGGTATTTATAAGGTTTTTCTTTATGGTGAATGCAGTACGGATTGCCGTCGCCTATTTCTTTGATAAGGGCAGACAATGGCCTTCCTCCTTGGCGGAAAGGGTTGAAAGAGGTATTTTCTCCAATTCTACAGCTTCAACTATTTCTCTCTTTTCCACAGTTCATTTTTTCCCTGATCTCCATTTAGAAGGCTTTTTCCAGATTTTCAGTTTCTTCAATGCAATAAATTACTGAGCCCGGTTCTTTTGACACCAAAAGTCAGTGTCATATTATAACACCGGTCCATTTTGGGGGCCTTGTGGTGCTCTGCTCAACCCTGAAATAGTTTCTACCCCCAACCCCCTTTGCCCACCCTCATTTGGATGACAATACATTGGCACATATTATTTGACAATGGATTGTCACCCAAATGGGGGAGGGGAGGGGGGTTATGAACCTCTTTGGGGTCGAATGGAGCACCGTAGGACCCCCAATAGAACGGTGTCGTAATATGAAATTAGGTTGAGTGTCAAAAGAACCCCAGTGTAAATTACTCCTTTTTTTCACAGTTATTACTTTATGGCAAGATTGTTAAAACTTGAAATTGCTCTTATATGAAATTGGTCTATGTTTTTTTGAAACTCAAATGGGAAGTTTTTCTTTCAGGTATTTGATGCCATAATATGTGACCCTCCCTACGGAGTTCGGGCAGGAGGCCGCAAATCTGGCGGCAGGAAGCTTCTGAAAGGGGTCATCGGCCCATACACAATCCCCGATGACAAAAGAACAGACCACATACCTTCCACTGCCCCTTACAGCCTAGCAGAGTGCCTACACGACCTTCTTGACCTGGCTGCCCGAGTGCTGGTCATCGGGGGGCGGTTGGTATACTTCTACCCCTCCTTGAGAGATGATAACTCGGGCAGCCCCGTCTTCCCGGAACACCCATGTTTCAAACTGGTCGCCGTCTCTGAACAGATACTGAGCTTCAGATACAGCCGGATACTGCTGACGATGGTTAAAACCGAAACATACACCGAAGAAATCGAATTGGCAGCAAGGATCAGACATTTGGAGTTCAAAGAAAACCATGTGAAGTGGCTTGAAGAAGGAAATCTTCATTCTGCTGTGTTTTGCCCTGCTCAAGATCTGCCTAATGACACAAAGATGACCAAAGAATCCAAGCCAAGGTACAGGGGCAAATATGTCTAATGAAATGAAGCTTCTGCGTTCGATTTCTGTTTGCTCCCAAGGTATGTGTCTTTGGGATTTCCATCTCTTTTTACGAATCGACTGAATCTTTTATGGGAAAATTTTTGGCCTAGTTTTAGGAGGTATGAGGTTTTAACGACCGTAGGGGTTAGGAGAGGTAGGGGTATGCCGAACGAATAGGGATGGGCTTTAGGCAAGGACATCGTTAAACTCAAGCTGACTAAGGACATGACTTTAGATATGAAGTTTTGGAGGCCAAGAGGTTGGTTTTTTGAGAGGTAGGCTTTGATCTCCCATCTCATTATCACGTATTTAGCGGGTTATTTTTTGGGCACGCAAAGTCATTTATTTTTAAGTGTACCGTATATGTAACGCTCCGTTGGAAGTGTATTTGGAATCGTGCTTGTTGATTTATTTCATTTTCAAGTATGGGTAGAGTCTGCGTACAAATACCCTCATCGGACATCGGAATCCTACTTTTTATAAGATTTCGTATTGAATTTGTTGTATTCTTTTAGGAACTGTTTGGCTCGGGTTGGTTTTAAATTTCTATTTCTATGCTAATTTTAAATGAAGTGCACTACGGTGTAAAATATATTCAACCATCATAAACAGAAAAATGGCTTTTTCATTTTAGGGCGGAGTCAACGTATTGCTTAATATACTATAAACCACAAAAGATTATTACGGAGTAAATATGGGTGCAAATAACGTAAAAAGCACAACATTGCATTTTTTTAGAACAAAGGAAGCACATATACTTTGTGTTGTTTAAAACGAAGCATTTTCCCAAATTTTAATGAGTTATAACAAAAAGGCAATTGTAGTTTTTCATACTCTCTACGTCCCAAAAAGAATTCCATCTTTTGATCAATGTGTAAAATCTTGTAACTTTTTAAATAATTTTATTTAAAAATTAGTATTGGAATAAAAAAAAGTTATATATATAAAAGTTTAAAATATATTCTTACAAAATAAAAGTGACATAAATATTTTATTTTATGAAATGATCAATAAAAATACTACAAGTAACAAATAAAAGTTTTCGAGAAATCATAATAGAAAAAAGATAAATCATTTTGGGACAAAAGAAGTATAAGCCATACCCCCACTCCATAAAAAGATTAGTAAATTCTAAATTGGTCCTTTCTAATAATGTGTTTTTTCGAAATTAATCTTTAATAAGCAATAATTTCCAACGTGGTCAATTGTAATTAAGATGTATTTTCTAAATAATCTTTTACCAAAAATGTCTATTAAATGTCAGTCAAATAGAAGATATTTTGGTATTTTTTATTATCTAGACTTAATAAATGTTCTTGAAATGCTCCTTTATTATTAAATATTTTCTAAATTGATAATTTCAAAGTAAATGTTTTCCCGAAATGAAATCCATGAGCGTACTTGGGATGGATCTGTTACTCTTACAGCTACTCGCTTTATTTGAAAGGACTATTTTGAGAACTTATTCATAGTTTAGTCGTTAGAAAATACAAAAATATTTTCTATTTAATTGTCATTTAATAAGTATCTTTGATAGATGACTATTTAAGGAATACATCTCAATTACAAAGGACCTTATTTGTAATTATTGTTTATTAAAGACTAATTTAGAAAAAAAAACTTGCTAGAAAGGAAAGCTTTGGAAATTTCCTCAAATAAAATTGAAGTTAAAGGTAACAATAATACCGTTGATAAGGAGTAAAATTATTTCTCCATAGAGAAAAATTTTCCATGGAAGTTGGGCGTCACTATCTATGCTGCGAAAACAAAGGAGATTTGTACGGTCATGAAATATCCTTCATGAAAAAACACACAAAACTTCAAAGGAAAAAAAAAGGAGAGAACTTATTAGATTAGGCCTTAGAGAGGGAGAAAAGAAAGAGCGGAGAAGATTAACATTTAATCTTCTCCATCTCCCTCCTAATAAGAAAAATAAATCAATTTCTTTAAAAAAACGGTGGCTCTAATTCGGGTGTTCCTTCAGGTTCTCATGGCCCCGAGCAAGCTTAGGAAAGCCATCGGGGCCGTGAAGGACCAGACGAGCATCAGCCTCGCCAAGGTGGGCTCCACCGACTCCCTCTCGGACTTGGAGGTCGCGATCGTGAAGGCGACGCGGCACGAGGAGCTCCCGCCTGAGGAGCGGCACGTGCGGGAGATCCTCAGCCTGACCCGCTACTCGCGGGCCCACGTGGCGGCGTGCGTCACCGCCGTGTCGAGGCGGCTGAGCCGGACGAGGAACTGGGTGGTGGCGGCGAAGGCGCTCATGCTCGTGCACCGCCTCCTCCGCGACGGCGACGCGGCGTACGAGCACGAGGTCTTCTTCGCCACCCGGCGCGGGACCCGCCTCCTCAACATGAGCGACTTCCGGGACGCGTCCCGCTCCGAGGACTCGTGGGACTTCTCCGCGTTCGTGAGGACGTACGCGCTTTACCTCGACGAGCAGCTCGAGTTCCGCATGCAGAACCGCCGCAGGAAGCGGAGGGGGTTCACCTACGACGAAGAGGAGGGGGAGGAGGAGGAGGAGGCCGCGGCGGCGGCGAGGGCTCTCACGCCGGCGAAAGAGATGAGCAATGAGTTGGTCTATTCGAGAATCCATCACTACGTCCACATTCTTCAGCGATTCTTGGCATGCAAACCTACAGGTTAGTTTTTCTAAAATGGCACGCTACAAAATGATTTTTGTTTTAATATTTAATACGGAGTACAAGAGTAAAATTTTTATTTAATAGATATTCAAAATTCGCCCAACTTAACAATGAAAAACTCATTTAACAAAAAAAAAAATTGTGACTTGTTTTTCAGACGATGAATTGGTTAATAATTTTAACAAAAAATATCTATGCTTTAGTTACTCCCTCCGTCCAACAATAACGTTCAATGTTTATTATTTACCTGGTCAAACTTTATTCAATTTGTTGGCATATTTTCATTGACCATTTGACAAAATAATATAGTCATGTAATATCTAGTATTGTAAATCTTTTTATGTAGTCTTCAAATATTTAATTCTTTGAAAATAATTCCAGTCAATCATCAGGGGAACGCACAACGAAAATATTATTGTTGGACGGAGGGAATATTTACTTTAATTAAAATCGGGTCGCATATTATTTTCAAACGTTATAATGGTAAAAGGTTTTTTAAAAAAAATATTTATACTTTTAAATAATTACTGGTAATATTTTTTTTTTGAAAAAAATATCAGGTGCTGCAAAGAGAAACAGGATAGTGCTGGTAGCTCTGTATCCGGTTATCAAGGAAAGCTTCGTAATATACCATCAAATGGCGGAACTGATGGAGATCTTGATTGACCGATTCATGGAGCTCAGCATTCCCGAATCCGTTAGAGTCCACGAGATTTTCTGCCGAGTCGCCAAGCAATTCGACGAGCTTGAGCTCTTCTACAACTGGTCCAGATCCAGCGGCATCGCCAGGTCCTCCGAGTACCCCGACGTGGAGAATTATCCGCAGAAGAAGCTCGATCTCATGGACGATCTCATCCGAGAGAAATCCGAGATCGAGTGGAGGAGGCGCAACGAGCACGCGCCGAGATCGGACGAACGGGAACCAGATCCGGATCTGGATCCGGACATGAACGCGATTAAGGCTCTTCCGCCGCCGCCGACGACGCAGGGAGATCTATTGGCGGAGACGAAAGAGGAGGAGACGTCGGAGAAGGAGAAGGTAGCAGTAGTAGGCGATTTGCTGAGCTTGGCGGGAGATGAAGCCGCGGCTCCGCAAGACGACGCGGACCGATTGGCTTTGGCTTTATTCGACGGCGGTTGTGAGTCGGGATCCGCCGCCGCCGCCGGCGCGGTTTCGCCGTGGAAGGCATTTAACGATTCCGGAGATTGGGAGACGGCGCTGGTTCAATCCGCTAGTTACTTGTCGAGCCAGAAGGCACAACTTCCCGGAGGCTTTGACACGTTACTTCTCGACGGGCTATATAAACAGGCAAGCGTCAAAACACTTCATATCTCACAATTATATACGGAGTACTTCCCTAGTTCCCTCCACCTCAAGTACTCTCCCAAGTATATGTTCGATTTTGACATTTATCATCAATTATTTTTTATCTTTGATTAATACTCTCTCCGTCTTAAAACTTTCTTCCCGATTCGCAAAACGAAGAAAAATCCTAAGTTTTTTCAATCTATTTTATTTAAATATTGGTATAGAAATAAAAAATAAAACATGCATATTTAAAAACTACATCAAAAGTTTAACAAAACAAGTGGTGACAAGAATATTTTATTTTATCATATAGGCCATGAAAAAACACAAATAAATATAAATTCCCGTGAAGTTGGAATAGTGCTCTGGGATGAAAGTTTTAGGACGGAGGGAGTAATATATAAAACTTATAAATTATCTTGATTAGATAAAATAATATTTTGAAAATACTATATAGCATAAATCTAATAAAATTATTTCTATATTAATATATAATATCAATTTTATTTTATTAGAGTTCAAAATATGTTAATTTTGATTACAAAAAATTGAAATTATTATAACATATATAAATATCAAAACTACAAGATTAAATTACATTCACTTACCCTAAAATATCATTTTCACTTTTTAACAGTTATTTTTATTAATTATTTAATAAAATAACACAATTATTCCACTTTTTGTTTGTAGTTTTTTAAATACAAACTATCCGTGTAAATTTTATTTTTGAGTTTATAAGGAATACTCCTTAGTTCCAATTTAAAATTCAACATGAATAGTAAGAAACAACTTCGGTAGAAATACATAATAATCCGTTTGGGACATGAAATTGACGAAATTGGAATTGATTTGAAATTAGAATTCTATAAAATTGAATTAGATGGAATTGAATTCTTCAATTTTAATTCATTTTTTGCACTACTAATTTCAAATCCACATATTTATGTGTTACCAAACAATAAAATTTGAATTGAAGTCTCTAATTTTAATTCTATGACTTGAATTTCGTGTATCAAACGAATTGTAAAAGAATTTAACCAAAAATAAGTAAACAATTCCAATCAAACCTAATACACTAATTAAAATGCTTCTCCATCCTTTTTAATGCTCGTGTTTAATAAAAATGGTCCCATTTCACTTATTACCACCTTTAATAAACAATATTTGAAAAGCAAATAGTAAGATTGAGATTTATGCAAATGAGAGGTTTTATGAAAGACATGTTCCATATCCTGAATGGAATGTGAGACTTTTTGGATAAATCATTAAAAAAAGGTAAGACAATTATTGCGGGAAGAAAGTATATCGATAAAATGAAGCAATCTAGATGTACTCCATGTCTCCATTCCTTTAAACTTTCCTTTACTCCATATCAATAAACAATATTTCATGTATCACAAAAATTTAAAATATTTAATTAAAAGTGAATTAGGAAAACATCACATATAAACACTTGTTTGATTCTCCCAATGTTGAAAAAGCTTTCAAAAAATTATGTAAATCAAAAACTTTAGTTCCATACCTACTCTACTCTCTGTTCCAAATGTATTGTGTTTTTTCTACTATTTGTCTCTCAATTCACACAGTTCTCACTTTTTAAGCACAAATATTAGGAAGGAGACTTGTTTCATACTTTCATCACTTTTACCCAAATCTACACTTGTAAAAACTATAGGGTACAATGAATCATGCAATGGCAACCTCCAACACGATGTCCACCGGGAGTGCGAGCAGCATCGCGTACGGGCCAACTATGTTGGGCCTCCCCGCACCGGTGGAGTGCAGGCCCATCGGCCCACATGGATACGTGGACCCGTTCGCAGCGTCACTCTCCATCCCGCCGCCAGGGTACGTACAGATGTCAGAAATGGAGAAGAAACAGAGACTCTTAATGGAAGAGAAGCTAATGTGGCAGCAATATGCAAGGGATGGGATGCAAGGCCGCCAGGGTACGTACAGATGTCAGAAATGGAGAAGAAACAGAGACTCTTAATGGAAGAGAAGCTAATGTGGCAGCAATATGCAAGGGATGGGATGCAAGGCCAGGCCGGGTTCGCGAATGTCCAAATGACCAACTTTTACCCGTACACCCGAACCTATTGATCGAAAAAGAAACAGGTCTTTTGGGTCTCTGCATTGTTTGTAGGACCTTGCTAAGGACACCCCCATCTCTCACTTTATCTTTTTCACAAACATCTACCCCAACAAGATACTTTAGCATTTTTCTTGATGTATATATATATATATGTCCCAACAAGAAACTCTCAAAAAGCTATGGAAGGTTTAAGGCATGGAGATATGGACAAAGTCAAATGAGATCATTCTGAAGAGTTGTAAGTTGTGTGGCTCTTTTTTTTTTCTTCTTATTGAAGTTTTTGTTTCTGTTTTTGTTCTTTTTTTAAATGTGTCCCTAACTAATTCATACTCTGTATCAATTATTCTTTTATCATGCCCCATAATTTTTACATAAAAAGATTTTAAAAAGCAATATTTCCATCTGAAAAACACTGCAGTAAGAATAAGTTGTGAATATTGACACAATTTTGAAGATTTTTTTTATTACTTGTTTGTGTGTCTAATAAATACGAATAATTCCCAGGCACACAACTTGGGCGAATTTTCTAAACGGTCCTTTATAACAAGGGGAATTTTCCAATACAGTCTTCTACTCTAAATTATTCTCATCGTAGTCCTCTATTCTAAATTATTCTCTTAATAGTCATCCTTTCTTAGTCTTCTACTTTCTAAACATGTCTTAAAATATTGTTCTCCTGTATAAAAATGTGATCATTACACTGCAGCCAAACTTAAAAGGCAAGAATCAAGAAATAACAACAGAAATGCAATTGTCATATCTCTCTTTCAGCACCCACCACTTAGTGCAGAACATACTACAGAACTAACCTGAACTTGTGGGAAATGAGTTGGTCATGAATGCACCTGAACTTCTCTTTGAGTTTTTGTATTCTTTTCAACTCAATTTCAGTTTCCCGCTTCTGCCGCCCGAACGAATGCTGCAGGTTGGAGATGTCGAAAACATTGTCCAAATCGTCTTCGAATGCAGCCTCTAAGTCTTCGCGTAGGAGAGCCGGGAGCTTGTCCACGACTGGCATGAGGAGAAAACAGTTGAACTGCAGAAGAATGCAGAAGCAACTGTTCATCACAACTAAAAATAATGCTCAGCTCCTTCCGTCCCACTATTTTAGGGACATGAGGGATTGGCATGGAAATAATGAAAAGATTGTGGTTGATATTGATGTTAAAAAGATAAAGAAAGAACAAATATAAACCATACAAATATGAGCAAATATGGTTTGGGACAAATTGTGGGATGGACAAAAAAGGTAAAAAGGGTCAAAATCAATATGACAGAGGGAGTACTGTGTATTGTGTAACAGAAGGGGGATTAGTGGATTACGCTATGATCCAGTTTGGTAGGAGTGAATTTGGATGAATGAGTTGAATTTTCTCCTAGTAGTGCTTCTAGCTGCATATCTCTAATGCTGGAATGCGATGAATTGCTGAAAAAGATAATATGATTTTTTTTAAATAATAGTGTTTGGTAAAAAATCTAGCATGGTCGGTTCAGCTAGTGTTGTTAAATAAGACTGTTTGGTAGAAAATATGGCTCATAATACTAATAAGCCAAAAACAAGTTTTACAGAACAGGCTCTAAGTTGTTGAAATGCTCTTTTTTCAGTTGAATTGTTGTGACCATCATAATTAAGCTTCTTTCAATTCTATATTATAGACCATATCTTCAGCCGGTAAAGAAGACATACCTTCAATTCTGTTGATGCCAAGAAATATTCTCTAATGCCATGAAATATTTGCTGAACCAATGCATAAACAATCCTTTCAGAAGAAGGAGCGAGCCTTCTGTTCCACAGTGTGCTGTCTAAGAGGTCGGCTAGCCTAGTTTCAGATGTTTGGCTACTCAGACATGTTTCATTCCTTGAGGTAACCTTCACATCTGTTCGGGACTTGGCTTCCTGCTTGGTACTATCACCACCAGCTCCAGATTCAGCTGAAAATTCTTGACTAGGAGAATTTTCCGATCCGCTAAATGAATCTAGGAACTGGCGTAATCCAGCTCGGTTCTGAAAGTGTGATAGAATGTGATTAGATAATTCATAGTGCAAAGGTGTTTGGGACTGATTTTGAAAATGATTTCCAGCTTTTGCTTGAAAGTTGGAATGAAAACACTGAGAAATGTTTAGGTGTCTAATTTTCAGCTTTTTACAGAGACAGAGATGGGCAGAAGCTGAGAACCACCTCTGAAATGTTTTTAGACTCTGATTGTCAAAATTATCACTTTTCAAAAAGGCCTAAGTTCACTCAAACACCCTTTAAATGGGACATTGAAAAAAAATAAGCATCTTTCCAACCTTATTATGGAGAGACCACGTAACATATCGGGTTGTGCTGACTAAGTCCTCCATGCATCTGGAGAGAGACAGACAAAGAACCAACCAAAATTATACTCCGTAATTAATGTCTGTTGGAATTCTGAAAAAACTAGAGAAGAAAACAGAGAGAAGATTTGAGAGAAAAAATGGTGGAAAATATAAAATACAATCGAGCTCCATAAACTTTATATAGATATATGTTCAAACTCATTTTACTTTTTAATTCTATAAAATTTAAACTCAAAATCTTAATATTTGCAACGTTTTAATAAAAACTCCAATGATCAGAGTTCTTTTTCATTTTCATTTTTCAAGATAGATCCAAAGTAAATGACTTCAAGGAAATAACTTTTAATGGCATTTATTTTGATTTCCTTAGCTTTTTTCACCATGCAAACCGGGTATTTTAAGTGTTGGGCACAGCATTGGCCCAAGAAGTGTTCAGACCGGCGGGTAAGGCCAAACCCATCAAAAATCAAGCTCAAACTCTATTTTTGTAGTTAATAGAAATTTTAGAAACAGATTGAAAAAGCACAATAATAAATTTCAGAAGAGTTTAAAAGCCCATGCGGAACTCGGAAAAGACTAGGGAATAAAAATAGGGTGGAAAATTTAGGTATAATTGGTAAGGTAAATTCTTATATGGGTCTTAGGTCCATGATAGAATCCCTCCTTTTGGAAAAGCGTAATGAAAAACTGTGCATTCAATGGAATCAAAGATCAAGGTATTACTTTTCACGGCATGATCTTTCAGTGGATTCTGCAAATTTGTTAAAGGCAGAGGTAACTCGTCTAAGAAATACATCATGACCACTAAGGTACTCCCCATCTTTCTGCAGAAACCCAGCCAAAATAAGAGGACCCAGAGGAAATTATAAGCGTGTAAATATTCTACAAGCAGAAGAAAGATAAATTTTTATTTAAAAAAAAATCCAAACCTGAAGGAGAAAAACTGCAATTGGTAGTAACCTCTTAAGAATGTGCAATAGTCTACACCCCAACTACACCAATAGATAAGGTATCAGAAAACAACAAGGTTTATATTCAAACTTCAAAGCATGCTAGAACTTTAACTTTTCATGTGAACTTCAAACATTAAGGGTCTGTTTGGAACTAGGGAAAGCAATTAGGAAACAATAGAAATTTTAAAATTAGAAGGAAAGAAAATAAGAGGGAAAATAAAAGATAGGCTAAAACTCAATTAGTTAATAATGGATATTTCTTGATACATTAAGACAATAAAATCTATGTAGTACGTAAAAAGGAAATTAACTTTTCTTAGCAATTAGTTTTCCTTTCATGATCATTTTTCAGGGCCCAAACTTGCCCTAGGCCTTAGAAAGGCAGAAAGGTAGTATTGAAGCGGTCACCTGATGGAGAAAGGGTTCAAACGTATCACGGGCCTTTGCAACGGCAATTACACACGCAGTCCTGAGTTCTCAATGTTTAAAGAAGTCAATAATATATTTACAAAAAACAAGATAATAGTAAACAGAATAATATCATTTCAGGTATAGCTGGAAGCCTGTAAGTTGTGTAAACCTGGAATAGTTAGTTCCATCATGAATGTCTTCAACTCCACAAGCATTCACAATTTCTTCACGTGTAATTGGAGGGCATTTTACACCTCCAACAACAAACCGGAATTCAGCCATTGCACGATGATACTGAGCACCGCCATAAAGACGCATCCCAGCATTCTACCCAAAGAGAGGGAAAACATTGAACTTTTAAGCAACACAAATCCAGACAATGGTTTTGCTGGGGGGGTGAAGCCGGCCCTGGCCAGCCCCAAGTTCGGTCAGGGAAACCTTTTTGATAAGTGATATTTTAAAGTGAGCCCCGGCAATGGAACCAGAGGAAATATTGGGTTGAAGTCTAGACATGCTATACTCTAGTTGAAACTCTTAAAAGGTATTTCCAATAAGAAAATATGTGGGAACACACCAGAAGTGAGAAAAGGATCAGACAATGATTTACCCTCAACGGTTAAGGTAATTCTATACCTGTGTGCCTGCATTCTTAAGTATATACCTAGTGGTTCACCAATGGGTATGAATTGTTCCACACGGTCAATTCCATGTTTTACAAAAAGGCTTAGGTAACAAAAAGAAAACATAAACTGCAGCTAAAGACACTTAAGGAGGCTTACAGGTATTAGCTTGTGTGGAAATTGAAGACCATCAGAAGCAACAAATGCCCCTCCATTGACTCTTTCATCTTGCAGAGATTCACCTGCAATACAGAGGTAAGATAGACCAAAAACATACTCCTTACTTGAAAGCACGCTCCCATTCACACTTTAAACACTAGAAGTATATGGCTCTTATATTTGCAATATGAAACTTTATTACAATAAGTTGACTAATGACTGACTAGTGCAGTAAGAAAAACGTCAAAGGGTATAGATGTTATAGTTTGAGCTTTTACACGCATGATATTTTGATAATAGAGAAAATGAAGTGTGAGACATAACCAAATTTCTGTTTTTGAAGTTAAGTTAATCTGTGGAAAGAATTGATGTATCAGAGCTGCCAAGAAGATGGATTACCAAATTTATCAGGTGGTGCAACAACTGTCCCTTTCAGTAACAGTGATAGCTGAAAAGTAAACGGAATTTCAGTCATAAAATTAATAAGCTAGCAGGGGTCTTCAAAACTCCAAATACACTCAAAAAATACAGTGATATGCCCACAGGTTATGGGCTTATGGGCAATGGCGGTCCATGACATGTAAATTCTATATCATAAAAAGTACATAAAGAAAAAAGAGTTTTGTTTTATGCTGTAATGCCAGTGAATCAGTGATACTATAAGAGATAAATTTCTTAAGAGAAGTGTACCCGGATTAGACAAAGAGCTTAACCTTAGTTAGAAAGAGATCGTGAAAAATTCTGCCTTTTTCCTTGAGTTTAACTTCATCCAACGAGCTGAAGTACACATTGATGAAATAAAGTTGGCTAGTGCATTATAACCAGTACAGAAACAAAATCTAGATCACCCAAACAAGATGCAAACCTGAGTTCCTCATTAACTTCTTTTAGCTTCCTTGTGCTGCTTCTATACTCTTTTTCAAGGAGTGGAATAATTGATGGAACGCTGTCCATATACCTTACAATGGCACACGTTTCAAAGTTTCAGAACTTTATAAGCAAAGGTCTCGTTTGGTAAGGGCAATATGGCTGAAATGGTTGAATCTGTTTACTTATATGAAATTAAAAGTATTTGGTGACATATGTTCCAGCCAAATAAATATTATGATGATCATAACTGGATACCAAATGGGACTTAAATCATCTGAGCAGAGCCTCAATAGAAAAAAAATCCGTAGTGGTAATAAAGGAAACTCGTAACCTTTTAAGAAGCAATTCTTCCAAAAATATCCTAAGACTGCTAACACCTATTCTGCTTTTTTCCTGTTCGGAGAGTGGTCTCCCAAGCTTCTCTTCAAGAGCTGCAATGTCTTCCATTTCCCTTGAAGAAATAGCCTATCAACCAGTGTTTATAGAATTTAGAAGGATAAGAGAACTTACTCAAAAGACCTGCAGTGAACTGATTGACATTTTAAGTCGTCGACACCCACCATTAAAACCAAAGGGGTCACTTAATATGGTAAAGAAGAATTATCCACCCACAAAAATCTCTGGTTTATGTCCCATCTTACTAAACCACAATCTTTACAGTCTATGGTATAAAGTATAAACCTCAAAGTATGAGAAAAGCAACTAGATCTGTTTTACCAAACATTATGGACTTGGGCATTAGAATTATTAGTTGTATGATAGCCTAAAACTAGAGCACAAATATGAAAGATCTCTTGGGTAAAGTATATTTTTACCTGTTTGAAATCATCGTTAGAACTGTAGACTGATTCAGGTCCAGAACCAACTCTACCAGATGGCACAGATGTGAAAAATGGAGAATCACCTAACATAAAGCCATCAAGTGTAGAAGCAGGAGGTGAAAGGAAGACTTCAACGTCTGAAGATCGTGCAAACTGAGGTATTTTGGTGTCAAGTTTTGTTGCAACAACGACGGTTCTAGACAGCTCAGGATCAATCTGTTTTTTATTCAAACCATCCGCATAGTTGGTTTTTTCCACTTATAAATGCTATAGTAATAGTGAAAATGCAAAATGTTTGATAATTGAACAATAATAATGAAACATCGAAGAAATGCATACCTGCATTACTATCCTCCTTGTAGTTGCATTACTCCAATCATTGCAATCTTCAAGGCATAATATGATAAATTCCTTATGCAGCATTTTAGCTCTGACGAGAGACTCTACAGCACGAGCTTGAGCCTGCAATTATCAGTCTCAAACTTCTTATCTCGGTCTTGATTCGAAGACATTTTTTGAAAATAGCCAAAAACAAAAGGTACCTGGAAAGCCCGATTCTTCTTACTGGGAGCAGGCGCAACAAGTCCGGGAGTGTCTATAATTGTAAGGTTTGGGCAATATTTGTATTCTATTCTGATTATTATTTCCTTTGCAGAAAATTGACATGGCTCCTTCTCCAACCTCATATTTTCAGCTTCTATAAATGCCTAAGTGAAAATTCCCCCAAAAAAAAAAATCACAAGAGCAGTTTGCGTTTATATACACAGGCAATGCAACAACAACAATGTCACAAAAATTCTCACAATTACACAACAAAATTCTCAGTTCCATTACTTCGATAGAAGTCCAGAGTGAGTAGCGCACCTGAATTTCCTGGAGAGATCTTTCGTGGGAAACGGAGGGGTCGGAATCGGACAAGAGATTGCAGAGAGGGGAGTCGCAGTCGGGGTTGTACTTCATGTGTAGAGTGATCGGGCGGCGCGTCTTGGTGCCGCCGCCGACGTGGTTGAACTGGAAGCCCATTAGGGCCTCGACGAGGGCGCTCTTGCCGTCCGTTTGGTGGCCCACCACCAGCACCGCCGGCGCGTCGAACGGCGTGTCGAACTCCTGAGCCAATCCGTGAAGCTCATTGTAGGCCTCGTAAAGCCTCCATCTTCCTTCCAATTCTTCCCTTTTCATCTCAGCTGAGCCGCCGCCGCCGCCGCCGTCTCTACTTGGCTCCATTTTTAGATGTTGGGAAGAGCGCGTGAATGTTGTCCGTATTTGCTGCGGGTTTATATCTACTCAGTCCCTAAATATTTGCTCTTGTATTCCCGAGGTAAAATATCAAGTTTTTTTAATTTATTTTATTTACATATTGGTATAGAAAATAAAAATAAAATTTACATATCAAAAAACTAAATGAAAAGTTCTTCGAAATAAGAGGTGTCAAAGATATTTTATTTTATCAAATAACCAATGAAAATGTAGAAATAAACAAAAGTTCCCGCGACTGCTGAAAAAGCAAATGTTGTAAATATTTTGGGACGGAGGGAGTATTTTAAAAGTATATTTTAGGATCGTTTTTGTACACGGGATTGATGGAATTGGAATTGATTTGAAATTAAAATTTCATGGGATTCAGTTCCATATAATTGAATTCACCCATTTCAATTCATTTTTTGCACTACCAATTCCAAATTCACATAATTTTTGTGCTACCAAACATGAGAATTGAAATTGAAGTCCTCAATTTCATAGTTTGAATTTCATGTACCAAACGGAGCCTCAGTTTTCAAAATTCAAATTTAAGAAGCATATTTTGGACGGGCTATAATAGCTTAATTCTCATGCGAGGCCCAATTTCTCTAAGCAATTCAACGGCCCATTTGACAAGTGTACAAATATAAATTCTAAAGATAGATAAATTCTTAAGTGATCTTAAAGTCCATATAATTAGTGGAAATTAGTATATAAATATCATAAAAGGTTTGAACTTTTTTTCAAATTAAAAAAAATCATTGTAAGTCCATAAAACTTGTAAGAAATGCCACATTTTATATGTGAACTTTAGGACTATAGAAGCACAACTCATGTTAATACTATGTATCTCTCCACTATGGTTATTTTGACAAGAAGTTTAGTTGTATACTACCTAATACAAAGTATCACAGCAATTGCAATTGGATCACTTATGATCGTTGATTTGACAGTCAATTTTATAATATCGTTAAACAAATGTCTACTACATACCTCTTAACTCGTATTAATGTCTATTATAATTTTACGTTTGATTTCTAAATAAATATCTACTATCCAAAATACTCCTATATGTTTTGTTTTTTGAATTAATGTAGAGTGTATTTTTTATTTTGAGACGAGGAAATAATATGCTCCCTCACTTTTAAAACATTCTTCCGAGTTAGTCAGTTACTACTCACCCCTTATTTTGTAAAACTTTTGATGTACTCTCTCCGTCCTAAAATGAACTTCCCCGTCACTATTCACACAGTCAAATTTGAATCATTTTTTAAAATTATTTTTAATAGTTATTTGATAAAATAATATAATCATGTCATCTCTTATTTTGTAGAACTAATGTAGTTTTTAAATATATAATTTTTATTTTTAAATTGAATTGAAAATAATTTCAGTCAAACCTCGTAAACCGAACTGGGAATATTATTTTAGTACGGATGAGTAGTTTTTAAATATATAATTTTTTTAATTTTAGACTTACAGTTAAATAAATTAAATTAAAAATAAAGTTGGTTAAACTTCGTAAATAGAAACGAGAAAAACATTTAGAATGGAGGAAGTATCCCAAGTTTGATTTTTTTTTACCACAAAATATGAGAGAGATCAAATTTGGTTGTCCAACTAAATCAAAGAGTCGGTAAAACAATTCTGCATATTCCTCACACACCTTTAAACAATTTACTCCTTCCGTCCCCCATTTGATTACAAATTGCGGGTTACGAAGTAAAATTTCATACTTTTTGAAATCACTTTATTTACAAATTGGTATATCAATAAGATATAAAAATTACATATTAAAAAACTACGTCAAAAGTTTCTACAAAACAAGAGGTGACAAGAATATTTTATTTTATCAAATACTTAATAAAATCGCGTAAACAAACAAAAGTTATCGAGAGGAGAAAAAAAATTATAATATATTTAGGGACGAATGGAGTATTAAAAAACAGTTTAATATTCATCCTACAATTATTGGTCCTTGTGGAAGTAAAAGGTTCGAGTAACGGTAAAAATAAAATCGTCCGTAACTCCCACACCGAATAATGACAAATAGCTAAACCTGAAAAAATAAAACCATATGAAAGCATGCAAGGTAAATTCCATTAATTTACAAAATTATTAGAAAGATAACTCAACTATCCCATCAATTCCATTTCATTCAAATTATTACTAATTTGTCTTTAGTATGAATGGTGGGATAGTTGAGTTATCTATCAAATAAATTCTAATATTATTTTTTTGTTGGTCTCTTGAACTAACCTCACAAATATGAACATTATATTCTCATTTGGGATAATTTTTATTTTGAAACCCTTAGATAAAATTGACTTTGTCTTTGATACAATTTAATAATAATGGGTCTTATTGAATAATGAAATTCTAATTTACGTACAAGAAGAAATATTTTTTTATTTAATATTTATACAATAAATAATTACACTCCAATAGCTAATAGGCAACTCAAAAGGCTATTTCTCCTAGTTTTTTATATTTTGGCATTTTAGACTCTAACACCCAAGAGTCATTTATCAAACACTATTTAATTGTTTGGTCAAAATAGTTAAAGTTAGTCAAAACTGTAAAAAGTCATCCGAAAAACCAATATCCAAACTTGCCCATAATATAAAAAAAATATTTTTGTCATTGTTTAAGACTTCATACATTATAAATCAAGATATCAGGATTAAATAATAGATTTACTAAAAAATGAATAGTCAATGAATTATGTGTGGCCCATACTTATTATTTATAAAGACAATGAGCATTAAAGTATATAGTAAATGAGTAATAGGATCACAAACAAAAAGTCCAATAAAAAACAAAAAAAAAAGAGTCCCATTTCATTGATATCCGGCATTTGAATTTCACAAGTTGAACCCTTGGAAAGGAATAAAAAAAATCTTTGTTACAATTGCCTTCAACACATTACAAGTTTTATGGAACTCATCCAAATAATGGAAAAGAATAGTCATATGATCAAATCCTCACCGTCAACAAATGTTTGAGATGACCAATGTGAAGAACATGAAGTCCCAACGCCAATCTCCTCTTCCCAAACTCATCCACCACACTCAAATCCTTACACGCGTCCAACCCAAATCTCACCGTCTCCGCTTCGTTCGGGCCCAACTCGACTTTCTCGAACCCCACCAAGTGCTTGCGTGGGGCGCCGTGCACGCGTGGCAGGGCCGAGAACAGAAGGACCGTGTGGGCCCCGTGCACAGGTCCTGCGTTCTTGACCCTCACGCGGAAGTCAATCAACCCCGAGCTGACGCAGAGCCGATCCGTGGCCTCGATTGACTCGCAGGCCGTGGATCGACACGCGTGCCCTTCCTCGAGGGAGAGGGTCACGGTTTCTCGAGCCTCGAGCATTGTGTGCTCGAATTTGGTGTAGCTCAACCCGTACCCGAACTTGAACACGGTCGGCCCGGTGTAGAAGCGGTATGTGCGGCCCGGGTAGCCCGCTTTCGGGTCGGGTCTCATCCGCATATCAACCATGGAAATATTGTCTGCAAATGCTTGTGGGTACCATGTGTTTGGTAGCCTTCCACCTACACATACCATGAAGCATTTGTTCATATTACAATAAGTAATATAATTAAGAGGTAATAGCATTGCTCATTAACAAACACAATAATCAAGAAACCATTATTAAGAGGTAAAATATGGACTTAATTACTTGGATTATGGTATCCAAAGAGAACATCAGCAATGGCGGCGCCACCCGCTTCGCCGGGGAATCCGACCCAAAGAATGCCTGTGATTTTCGGATCCTTAACGGCGAAGGAAACGTCCATTCCAGCTCCGCACATGAGCACCAGAATCACGGGCCCCTTTGAAACTTTCGCGATCTCAGATACAACAAAAGATTGTTGCCTGGGAAGAGTGAGATTCACCCGGTCCCTCGCTTCCGACTCAATGGACTGATCCGAACCCATGACCAGGACCACGACTTCGGCTGCAGACGCTATCCTCTTCGCGTCGTCCAAGAGGAGGTGGGTCCCGCATTTGATGTCGTCGCACCCGGGTGCATAGTCTGTCTTCACCATTGCTGCTAGATCTTGTAATAGGCTTGTGTACTTGCATGGTTTGCCTAGATAGAAAGGTCTATAAAATAAGTATGAAACTAAAAACTACAGAAAACTAATAATTGTATAAAATACACTCTTCATTATACAAAAAAGAATTACTCATTTTTTTTCAAAGAATTTAATAAATATGATGAACACTATAAAGAAAAAAAAAAGAATTTAAGAATCACTAAAATTTATCTAGAAGAGAAAGTAGATTTGTGGGTCACACGTTTTTTCATAAAAAATATAATACTTTCGTCTTTGAGAATTTTTCTAGTTTTGATTTTTTCAGTCAATCATTTCAATCTGTGACCTATAATTAAATAAAATATATATTGTATATTAATTAGATAAAATAATATTTTGAAAATATTTCATAAAATAAAAATAATAAAATTGTTTTATTAATGAAAAAAGTCAAAAATAAATAAATATTTAGAGACTATCAATTTTTTGAAATCTATATGTACCTTCATAATTTCCAAGCATTGTGTGTGGGTTATTAGCGTTGGGCCCAATGAGCGCCAAGGACTTGACAGAGCTGCGGGAAAGGGGGAGGGATCCGGCGTCGTTTTTCAACAAGACAATGCCTTGCCTCGCGGCTTCACGGGCCAGCTCCTGGTGGGCCGGACTACAGACATCAGCGGGCCCAAGATTGCCGTAAAATTGTTTTCTTGGATCGCCGTCAAAGAACCCGAGTCTCATTAAAGTGGCCAGATTATTGGAAACGGCTCGGTCTATTTCAGATTCCTTCACTAGCTTCCGGTCTATTGCCCCTTGTGTGTGCTGGGCCAGGAATGGCCCACAATTTAGATCCACCCCTGTTACATTCATTATGAAGTTTTAGTTTCAAGACGTAGATCAGCTGGTCGAGATGGTTGTGTCACAGGAATTAACTCGGGTTTTTGATTCTCATATGGAGAAATAAATTAGACTTTAATCACAAATTGATGGCCAAAAGTGGAATTTACATCTGGTACTTGCAGATGCCCGATAATTAGTACAATCACTTACCATCGCAATCGTCACAAAACGAGTTCATGTTATATTCATTATTAATACTCTGATTGAAACAATTTTTATTAAATGCCGATGAGTTTTAGAATTTCCATGAGTTTTAGAAATTCCATTGGAAAGAAAAAAAAACCACCTGCTTTCAAGCCTAAAGCTGCAGTCTCTTCTGGCGTTTTGGTCATGTGCTGGTAATTGTACATGGCATTGAAAGAGTCACAATCTGTTACTATGTACCTGCACCATTGTTAACACATGCTTACACGTCATTATTAGAGCATTGACAATGGCAAGACAAAAATGAAATGCCACACGCTGACATGGATTATTTCAACCAATAAAAAGTAACTCAGTCACCGTGTGGCAAATGAGTGGAGTGTCGTAACATACAGTGGCAAGTCGTTGTTTTTGTCTATTTTTGCACTTTTTAATGATTTTTATTTATAAAAATTTATTTTATTATTAAAATATGTTTACTTTTTTTAAAAAATATTTTTTTTCAAAAATTACAAATATTAAAAATATTAAAAATAATAAAAAATGAGAGAGTCATGCCTTGCACATGGAATGAAAAGTGAGGTGGAATGGCCATGGAATGCCATGATTTGAGTGGAAGTTGCTGACATGGCATGGCAAGGCAAGGCATTGCATTGCCATTGTGAATGCTCTTAATAAAAGTATCCTCATGTAATTGATAAATAAATCTAGTTTAAAGCATAGTTTTAAGGAGAATTTACTCAAATAGTATTAAAACATAATGGCTTTCCCTAAATAGCATCACGTTTTTTCCAATGTAGCATTTTTAGTCATTATCCATTAATCATTATTCAAGTAAATATTTGTCATTACTGGACATTATAAACATTATTAAGTGTTATTTAGAAAATAAAAACAATTTAAGTATTATTTAAAAAAATGGCTTAAGTTTTAGTGTTATTTAGTGCAAATATTTCTAGTTTTATTGTATCACATTTTCATACTCCGTATCATTTATTTATTTAAAATTACATTTTATAATTTTCATAAATGAGTTATTTGAAACTCAAATTGGGAAAATTTCCCTAGGACCAAAGAACTGAAAGAAGTATATTGCATAAATTTACCCGTTCAATTTCCACTGGCCTCGGATAACGCCGGCAAGAAGGTCAAAGTCGCCGCAGGCGGGCTTGCCGTTGACCTGGTTATACGAGCACATGACGCTCGCCGCCTTTCCCTCGCGCACGCAACGCTCGAACGGCGGCTGGTACGTGTCGGCCATGTCCTGCTCCGTTACGGCGGCGTTGAAATTGTACCGCTGGATCCCCTTCCAGTCCTCCAGATCGTACGCCGTGTAATGCTTGCAACAGGCGGCCACTTTGAGCTTGTCCTCGCCGCCGCCGCCATGTTCTTCCCTCTCTTGTAGGCCGCGGACGAAGGCGACCCCGTACTTGGAGGTGAGTGTGGGGTCCTCCCCCGGGACTTCCTGGCCCCTGCCCCACCTCGGGTCCCGGAATATGTTTATATTTGGGGACCAATACGTCAGCCCTGCCAATCCTAGATTGTGCATTGCTCTCGCCTCCGTCGAAATCACCTTTTATTTTAACCATTTTAAGTTTTTAGAATCTTTTTTTTTTTTTTTGAAATTATGTCTAAGAAGTCAAAATTGTATATATTATACTCCCTCCGTTCCTCTGTATTTGTCCACTTTCATTTCTGCACACCATCCAATGCACTTCTTTAATCCATTTTATCTTATAATTTGTATATTAAAAAACTATATATTAATAATCTATATGTTAAGACAAATCAAACAAGATCATACATGACTATATTTAGGCTTACACATTGAGAGAATTTGATGAGTCAAAGTGCTTAGATGAACAGTTCCAAACGTGAAATGTGGACAAATACATGGGGACCGAGGGAGTATATATATTCTTTGTTCAAAAAGTGTGAAATGTAAAACCAAACCAAACCTTGGCAATGGCGTGAAACAAGGTGACATTGAAAGAAGCAGCAGTGAGGAGGGGCTGAGGGAAGCTGGTGGCGGCCGGAATTGGGCCGGAAAACTTCACGCCCGGCCCAGTATCAGAGAGCCCATGTAGCGCCTCCGACCACCACTCGTAGCCCGGAATCCCGAGCCGGCTAACATTCCCGGCCGTGTTGACCAGGAGCGTTATCTTCTCCGGCATCGTCAACCGGGCCACGAGATCCGCGACCCGGGTCTTCACGTCCAGAGCAGGGTCGCAGAACCGCATTGCCTTCAAAGCCGGGGTTTTCTCCATGTCACAGGCGTAGACCGGACCGGGGGTTCTGGGATGGACCGGGTCGGCGTTCGAGAGGATGAGGGAGAAAATGAGGAAACAGAGGAGACTCGGACCGGAGGCCATTATGGTTTCTCCCATGACCTCTCCTTGAGGAAGTTGGGTGAACCGGGCCGGGGAGCAAGTTGAGGTTGGAACTTGGGAGAGATGGGCCTTTTATAGTTTAACTACCACGTTGTTCTTCATGTTTTTAGATGGAAGAAGATAAGTTAAGGGGTCCACTTTCTTAAGTACATACGGAGTAGATCACAGAGGAGACTCGGACCGGAGTACATTTTTTTGAAAGTATAAGGCTTTCATTCAATTTAAGTAAAATTAAATGAAAGGTGTTAAAATTTGTGAAGGATTTTACACTTTTTTTTAAATTAGTGAGTATAAATAATGGATACTTCATTCGTCTCACTAAGACCTTTACGTATACTATTCACAAGATCATAATTTATATACTTTGTTTTCCTATTTACGTATAGATTATTTGATGTACTCCCTCTGTCCACCATAGATCTTCCCAGACACTATTCACAAGGTCAAACTTAACTCTCTTTGTGTGTTTATTTTCAACACTCATTTCATAAAATAATATAGTGTTGTCACCTCTAGTTTTGTAGAACTTTTCATGTAGTTTATTGCTACATAAATTTTATATTAAAATTTTACCCATATATTCAAATAAATTGAATTGAAAATAAAGTCGGTCAAGCCTCATAACGCGCAATAAGAAGATCTTAGGTGGACGGAGGGAGTAGTTTTTTTAAATACTCTCTGTCTCATAAACTCCTTCTCCTTTCTATTTTTGTTTGTCTTACAAAGTCTTTCTCATTTCTATTAAAAAATCATGTTTACCTCTACTAAAATGAGTAGCAAAAATGGACAAAGAGCGTAGTTAAAGTTTGATTGTGTGAGTAATAAACAAGCAACTTAAATCAGAATGTATGTAATAGTTTTATTTTGAAGTTTTGTATCATCATTTAAATAAATTGAATTAAAAGTAAATTCAATCAAATCTCGTTATTTGTAAANAGAGAGTATAAACATTTCCTTCATCCCAAAAACACGGTGAGCCTCACAAACCTTTTCTCCAAAATGAAAACAAAATTGTTTTTGGGACATTCCGAAAAGAAAAAAATACTCCCTCCATTTGGTAAAACAGTTCCTGAATTCTATCAGATTTATTTTCGTAATTTGGCTTTCCAATTATATTCTTAACGTCGAAGAAAAAATAAGATATAACTCATTTAAACAATTTGTTACATTAATGCAAAATGAATGAAATATATTAAAATGGTTTTATTTGAATATATTAAATCATTTTTTGTTAAAGTGGAAGTGTTTTGTTACAAGCGAAAAAAACAAAAAAAAGGAATATTTTGATAAAACGGAAGGAGTATGTTAGTGCAATAGTGCAAGCTTAGTGTAAACTAAACATAGAATTGATGTAGAGGTTAATTTACATGAAGCAATAGAGCATGGCTCATCTCATTTGGGAAAAGTGGATCAAACACGAGGAGGAATGTGGGGGTCAAAACGGCATTGTCCATCCAAAGTGGTGATTCCTGTTGTTTGGGAATCTCCATTCTTATGTCAGACTCCCCCCATCCATTATCCAATGACCCACACCCACACACTTTACCAGTAGGCCGGCCACAGATTGGACAATTCATTACATCTCCCCGTGATTCGCACCCCCGGCGTTATGAGAGGGTAGGAAAACAAATTTCTAGGGTGACAACATTAGTGTGCAGACAGGATTTAAGTGTCTGTGTGTGTATATCTGTGTAATACTTGGAGTCAAAATGATGTCACTGTTTTGGTGTATCTCTAGCACAACCGGGGAGGACAACATTCAAGCCCCGTCTAGTACACGGAATTCAAACTATGGAATTGGAATTGAGTACTTCAATCCCAATTCCGGTGTTTGGTAGCACAAAAATTATGTGAATTTGGAATTGATAGTGCAAAAAATGAATTGGAATTGGTAGAATTCAATTCTATGGAATTGAATCCCATGGAATTTCAATTCCAATTCCGTCAATTTCGTATACCAAACGGACCCTATGGTCATTCCTCATTATTCGGGTAAATTTTGCCGAGGTTAACTGAACTTTTAGTACGGAGTATTTTGGAAAGAAAACCCTTGAAGAAGAACGGTACCACGGGGTGGGTTTCGCCACTTGGGCAAAATCATTTCCGTTACCACTATTCTTCCTTCCCTTCATCATCATACATTTCCTCTACCTTATTGGAACCCAAACAAGGTAATATTATGTAGAATTTTGGATGCACTTCAGAATAAAGTATACTTGTGTATCTGGGTATCAATATCACACACATATTGACTATATATTGGTCAAGAAGAGTGTTGCAGAATATGAAATAAGCAACTTCAACACTGGCTTCAAAACTCATTTATGCTCATTTTAGTTTCAATCATACGATCAACCCAGCGTTATTAAAACTGGATGCTCCTCTGGTTTCCGGAAGAAGATGTGTAAGCTAAGGGGAAACATTTACATTTACATTTACCCTCAGCAACGCACGAAGAGCATGGGTGTAAACTATACTGAATTGGTTGGTGTGAGAATGAAACCATGGTGGGTTAATCTTGTTTGGACAAGTTTGAGTAAGCCCGGTTTAACCATGCTAGGAGAAACCCACATTTGACAACACTTTTGACACCATAATGTCTCACAGACACATAGAGACATTTCCCGCATAAACAATTATTGTATGTGTGTATCGGTGAGACACCAAGATGTCAACGATGGTGTTAAATGTGGGATTCTCCTAGCTTTTTCCAGGCACCAACTCTTAAAATGGATTTGTTTTTATAGTTGGTATGGAAAGGGAGGCTCACACTAAAGGTAAGAATGGCTAAATATGTACATGGATATTGACAAAAATTGTGTATTATGCATGAATGGGGCGGAATATTTTCAGGAATGCTACATACAAAACTTGTGTATTGACAGAACTTCTGTATGAAGTATAGAGAATGAGGAATCACACCAATTTCAATCAGGGAATCTGGAAGATTGAGAGTGGAGTAATAAAGTGTTTGCTTGGTACTATGTTTAATTAATCAGTACATTCATTGATGTGTCTCCATGAGTCTGTCTTGTGTACATGCACACAACTATACTTTCTTTGTATGTACTCCGTACAAAACAAAGAGAGCAAAAAGCTCACTCCCACTGAGAGAGAGAGAGAGAGAGAGAGAGAGAGAGAAATCATAAAACTAAGGCTCCGTTTGTTTCTAGGAAAACAACTTGTGGTGGAAGAGTTTTTTTCTTGGAAATACCCGAAAAACAAGTTGTTTTATGTGTAATATGGAGTATAATGTTTTCAAAACAAGGTCATTTTCACAAACCAGTAAAAAGCTTCCTAAAAATGATTTCATGTGCCAAATGCAAGAAAACCAGAAAATATTTTCCTGCGCAAACAAACGGAACCTAAGTGACGGTTGATTCCAACTGACCTTGCCTGCCCTTTACTGCTACAGATCAAGAATCTGGCAGCTGACCAGCTCTGCAGGTCCATTGCTCTTTGATGCAATTACTCTCCATATGCTTGCATCAGATCCACCAAATGTGCCTGAACATGGAACGGACTGATTGTGTCTGTCGGCTTGCAAGATCACTAAATTTTGGTTTCCATCTTTAGTTATGACATTAACCTTTCCAAGAAAGCCAGCAAGTAAATATGGAGAATCAGAATCTGCAAGATCACGAATTGGTATGTCTCCTTGAATCTCCTTCCAAACATCATCTTGAGAATCATACACTTTTAAATTAACCGAATTTGATTCGCCACAAGGATCCAAAGCATAGAGTTCCCCATCAACAATCACACTCAACTTCGTCCCTGCCTGTCGAGCGGGCCACCCTTCTCCCATCCCTGAAGGCATATCACCCCACGAGTTTGTTTCTGGGTCGTACACCTCCCCACCAGCATCAACGAAGAATGGCCAACAATACAAACTTTGGGGGACGTATAGCTTTCCTCTGTAAGAACAAATCCCAGTCGCTATAGGTTTGAGAAAATCGGCTAAGAAGGCATTTGGAAGCAAATGGGCTTTGGCGAAGGGCATGTTTGGCACTTCTGTCCAAATGCCGGTTTGGGGATCATATACCTCCGCAGACCGGAGTGGGGTTAGCCCACCCCGATCCCGAGTAACGCCTCCGACCACATAAAGCTTCCCGTTTAGGACACCCGTCTTACAATAGGCTCTACCAATGGACATCGGGCTGATTTCGTCCCAAATGTTTGTTATTGGGTCGTAGCGCCAAACGCTCCTCATGGACGAATCTCTATGAAAGCCTCCCAATGTATAGAGACAGCCGTTGACCGCTCCAATAGCACAACCACAAAATGGGATTTGGCCAGGGGAACTTTTTTTCCGGAGCCAACGTCTTACAACATCTATGATTCTCATGGAGGGGCTCAACATACTGGATAGCCAAAGCCCGGATGAACCTGTTTTAGTCCCATCTTTAGGGGGGAAATCAGGGACAGGTGGCAACCTCTGCCATTTAAGGGAGACTGGGTCCAAGGCATACCATACAAGCATATCACCAGTGACCTTGGTCAATATGTAGAGCCACTCCTCGGTCATTCCGAGTTCTTTTCTTGTTTCATATAGTTCAGGGCTCATAATAGCAGATTTCCATCCCCGGGACACTAACTTTGCATTTATGTAAAAAATTCTAGGAAGTCGTGCAAGAATTTGAAAGGATATTTCATCAGGCAGGCTGGGAATCAACCGTGGGTTGTCTTCCCATAAACTAGATGAAATCCTTCGTCTCTTGCGCGCTTCACTTTGTGATGCCTCATTTGGCTCGGTGATGGGGGATTTCTGATTATTTGAGCTCAATATGCCACCCATCAATTATACCGCCACTTCAACCTTCAACCCAAACAGAATAATAATAGTCCTTTTATCCCACCAAGTGCAACACACTACCCTGCATAAAGGCCTGTGTATCCTATTTGGAAAAGCTCAAATTTGCAAGGCAATTATCGGCTGCATAAGCAAACAAAATCCAAAGAAATTGGGTAAAGGTAGAGATAAAACACAATTACACATTCTATAGCAACTGATGCAAACAGCTTTTTAATTTCAACCCATTTTTTCCTCGTTAGAAAGGCGCAACAAAAAGAACGTCTGGTTTAAAACCTGAACTCTAACTTTTGCATGAATTGGCAGTATTAATCTCATCATTCTCATGTCATTAGAACATGATCATTATGATGATGATTTTGAAGATGATGATGAATATGATGATGATGATGATGATGATGAATCAAGAAGATAAAAAATACCTGAATTTAAAACTCAACTTCCCAATTATTAAAACTACTACAGTTTTGGGGCAATTAAATTCTATAAAGAAAATTATAATAAAAAATAGTGATCTAATTGAGGGCTAGCAAAATGAAATGGCAATCAATTTCACCAAACACACACCCCTACAACTCCTACAAAAAAAATGATTAAGAGACAACTCTATAACACCCAATAAATCACAATAACACCAACCAAAACCTGCAAATTCCGCACAATTTTTCCAGGAACGAACAAAAAAAGCTAATCTGTTCCTAAAATTAGAACGGAATCCAAAATCACGTAAATATATGTTCCGTATCTAAAAGTCAAGCTAATCTGGAATATGCAGAAACAGAACTGGGGAATCAAAACAGAGATGGATGAGGAGAAAATCGGACGATGTTACCGGCATAGATGCGATGAGCTCAGGCCGGGATGGATTTCCGATGATCGATCATAGATTCTCCGTATCCATTAATGCGCTGAAGGTAAGAACTGAAGAAAATTTGGGAGATTATTCTTATGACGGCAGATATAGTGTTACTGTTGCCGGGAAGCTGTTTCGCTTTCATTCCACCAAAACCAAAATACACTTACAACTTTTGTTTAGTTGTATTTTTATTTGATCATTTTATAAAAATAAAATATTTTTATCACATTTTTAAAAAAAATTAAACGTAATTTTTATAAATCTAATTTATACTTTTATTTATATATCAATTTATATAAAATCATTTTTAAAAAAGAAGAAAATTTGCATATTATTTGAACAATGTGAATGAATTTGGGACATAGGAAGTACGGAGTATTAGAGTACAATACCATGACAATATATAGACTATAGTATCTAAACTATTAGGAAATATAAAGAAAGTATTCAAATACGAATTTCATTTTTTTAATCCCAAAATAAGAGTACAAATACTACGACAATATATAATATCAAAAATATAGTAAAATGTCATAATATAGTGTCATAATGTCACAAGACAAATTCTTACTTTAGAGATAAATGTCATACGAGTATTTAACTTCTAAATGAGTTGATTTCTGAAAAAATAAATTCAAATTAATTGTATTCAGTTATTAAAAAATCCAATAAAAAATAGAACAAAGTTGTTATTTGAGGTTGAAGAAATGGAAGTGGAAATGAAATTCAAGAGTGTACCAACCCAATTTTTGATGTTTTGAGAAAATATAAAACCTGACAACAATGTTTTTTAAAATAAAGGGAGTATAATTTTTTTACAAATGAGTATTATTTTTTAGCGTCATTGACCCGATTACAACATAATATATGTTCATACTTTTATCAATCAAATGACGTAAAAAGAGGCAATCTTTTTATCTTTGTTAGGGCTTGGTGCTCGAAGTTGAGTGAGTATAATTTATTTTTTAAAGGTTAAATATTCTGGACATTAAAAACGTGTTTGGTGAATAAAATAGATATAAGTTCCGATGACGCTTAAAGAAATATGAAATTTGAGATCTACTAATATCACAAACTTTTAAATGGAAGATTTTGATATCTTCTAAGTTTGGAAAATATGAATAAGTTTTATGCCTACTTCAGTCGTCGATCAATCTCTCTATTGTTTACCACTTTCACCGCCAATCACATCCATTCTCCTCGCCTATCATTAATGAAATCATGATTCAGATCTTTTCAAACAATTTTATTTAGAATTTTAGAACTCGCTTATTATTTATCCAAAAAAAATTGTTTATTTTTTTATTTTTTTAATTTCAAAGAGCCATGTACATTCTCAAGTAATAATACGAGTATCTTGACCAAGCTCAGTTGGTCAAGAACATGAAATCTTGGATCGAAAACTAGGGATCAATTCCACAAGCGGCAGTGAGAGCTATTCAAAAATTTCATAAAGAGTGAGAAGGCTCATTGTGCACGGTGGCACGAATCTAGCGTTCTTGATCGATTGAGTCATTATGATTTACCTTATCCACTATCCTTATCTGGCCCGGGGTGGGGCTTCTCCCAGCCGTCCCAGGGGCTACTGGGTGGGCTATTCGACCTTTTGGACAGACGAGTATACGACCAAGCTGGGCTCGATTGAGCGGCAAGTTTTCACTTAACAGTGAAGCTTCCCCCCCAAAGCTTCTCTTCCTGTCTATCGCTTCAACCGGCGATGGCGCCAAAACGCCGGCGCTCGAAGAACCGCAGAAAGCTTTTGAAACGAAGAGGTTTGCAGTTTCGGAAAAAAGTGTGAATTTAATTATAAAAATTTTTACTACATTTTTTCGATTAGATTTAAGTCTCTGAATTTTCAGTTTCATCTCCGTGTTGAAGGGCCATTGAAATCCGTGCAGGGAGGTGAAGAGCCTGGAGAGGACGAAGGAGTTAGTCCGATGGTAGAGAAGTACTGGTTTCAAAGGTTCGATCTATTCTCCAGGTATGACGAGGGGATAAAGATGGACGAAGAGGGGTGGTTTTCCGTCACGCCGGAGGAAATTGCCGCCAGGCAAGCCGACTGCTGCTGCGGCGGTGTTGTCATTGACGGTTTTGCAGGCGTTGGGGGTAATGCTATTCAATTTGCGGCGAAGTAAGGTTATGAATTTAGGGAAACATTAGGGCTTGCTTGTGAGCGAATTGGTAGAAGTTAAGAGCTGTTGATGTTTACTGTGAACTCTCTTTGGTAGGTATAATTATGTGATTGCAATTGACATTGATCCTAAGAAGATTGAAATGGCTCGACACAACGCGAATATATATGGAGTGGAAGAATATATCGATTTCCTCGTCGGGGACTTCTTCCAATTGGCTCCTTTTTTGAAGGTAATGTCCTTCTTCAGCTGATCATATCAATTGTTGAGGAGAAAAATTCATGTCAAGCCCGGACCTATTAATCAATGTTTAGACACTAGGTCCATAGTCATATCAAAATGGACATTCATTGGCGTATATGATGGATATATGGTGTTTTTGCATTGTCTTCTATCACAAAATGGACATCCTTGTTCACATGTGCTTTGGGTCTGATTGCTAGTGTGTCGTTATGTGTGTATAGTTTTTGTGCTCTTAGTTTGTTCATGCTAATATGTTTACTTTGTCTGCACTTCCGTGTTTGAGCTGGTAGTCTCTTGGAGACAACCTTTCTACTTCCAAGTAGGGTTAAGGTATGCGTACACACGTCTCCAGGCTATACTTTTTGTGGGATTTTACAGTGTTTGTTATTATTGTTGTTGCTGTATCTTTCACGATTGGATAGTGAAAAGTTGAGATCGAGAGTGATGATTGTGATCATCACATCTTAATAGTGTCTATTGCTCTATCCATCTCATTTGGTGGCGATCACACTTTTGAATTGGTTGATTTATGTCCGGGAAAACAGATTGTCTGCATTTAAAGACTAAGGCTTTGTTTGGTGGCCATTTCAGCTAATGAGTCCTTACCGAATGGTTCCTAAATGCAAAGGGAGTATAAAGTTTGAGCATTGCAACCTTGGTGCCTAGACACTTGTGATCTTTGACCTTAAAATCAGTAGTTTTGATGTCTGAGTTTCATTCACGCGTAATCATAATTCATAGGGTGAAAGAGGTCATTGCCAAATTCCAATGGAGCAAAAAATGTTATTATTGACAATGTTTTGGTTTTGGGCACACACTGGTTTAAATCAAGATGGAACATTAAACTTCACTTGTTTCTAACATTCTATAAAGTTTTGGAGAGTAAATGCAGCAATGCATCGTCTAACAGAAACAGTCTCTCTGTTTTTACAGGGGTAAGATTTTTTTCCTTAATTTGTTTTTTCCTCTCATTCAATTTTTTTCTTCTTTTTCTCTCTAACCAAACAAGAAAAATTATTTTTCATGTCATTTCTTTTCATTTCCATTCCAAATTCCTTGAACCAAACGTGATGTTAAACTTTGTTTTGATCATCTTGATCAGGGAGACGTTGTGTTTCTTTCTCCCCCATGGGGTGGTCCAACCTACAAATTGAGAGACACTTATGGTCTAGAGCTTCTGAAACCAAAAGACGGGTACGTACGTATGCCCTACTGCCTCCACCAACTTATGGTTTGAAGTGTGAAGTTAGGAAATGCGAGAAAATATTTAATTGTTGGGGGAAGGTTCCCAAACACACCCCCCCACCCCTCCACCAACTTATGGTTTGAAGTGTGAAGTTAGGAAATGCGAGAAAATATTTAATTGTTGGGGAAGGTTCCCAATGTCATGGGAACCAAGGTGTTAATTGTTTGGACTTTTTTCTTTCAATGTCAATTCGACACATGAGGTCAAGTAACTAGTGTTTGGTGAAAAGGGTGGCCGATAAGCCGAACAAAAAGTTACTACCAACAGAGAGTGATACTAATTCTACCATGGTTGCAGCTATGCATTGTTTCAGGCTGCACAAAACATTACACCAAACATCGTCATGTACTTGCCTCGTAATGTGGCCTTGCTTCAAGTGGAACATCTTGCTTGGTTATCTTCTCCCCCTCTTCCATTTCAGGTATAGCTATAGTATGTTGTATTTTAGTTTATTTGGAGTATTTTTTGATTGATAATGATGGACTTTAATCCATCGGAATATATGAATTATACAATAAGCAACGGAGAGACATTGATAGAAGTTATGTGAACCCTTTGTGCATTAAGAATTAAACTCGTCTCTAGGGTGGGAGTAAGTACGAGGATTAGATAGTTACGATCCATAATTAGTGGAAATAATCATAGAGCGTGATAAAATCATGATCAGTCACGCATGGAGCGTCCCCGAGCCCCACCCACAATTCCGTCCACGTCTAAGATTGAACCACGGTTCCAGGTCGGTTAGCCCACGGCCCATATCATTGTTAAATACTCATCCATTTTCTCCTCTACAAAAAATAAGTAAATGTAAATCCTCTCATGGTATGTTTGGTAACATGGATTTGGATTTCAAATCCGGATTTGGCTCAAATTTGATGTTTGGGAAACTTAAAAATTTTGAATTTGGATTTGAGTCAAATTCTTCTCATTCATAACAAAACTTATTTTGAAATCCATGCACCTCCCCTTGTCATTTGAAATTCAAGATTTCAAATTTTGGAATTGAAATGCATGAATTGAAATGAAATGCTAGTTGCCAAACACTACCTTAGAGAGATTACACACAACTTTTTGCTTGTTGCAGATTGAAGAAAGCAAGCTTCACGGCCATGTGAAAGGCATAACAGTTTATTTTGGTGGCATTGCATCCTCATGAGCCATAGCTCAAGTTCAATTTATCAAAGTAATCAAACAAGAGGGTTAAGCCAAAGTTCAGTACTTTTGAATTTGAAACCTTTATTTTTGTACGAATATTTTGAATGTATATTAGCTTCTTTATTTTGCATAACATTTGTAACTTGTTAAATTTTCTCTCCCAAGTTTTTTTAAAAAGAAAAAACTACCTAGTTTAAATACTCTGTATCAAAGTTCAGAATGTCACAAAGAAATGTTGGAGGGACAAAGACGCACTCCAACATTAAATAGTACTACCTTTGTTTTAAAGTATTTGTCTAGTTTTGATTTTTTTCAGTCAATTATTTTCAACTTTTGACCTATAGTTAAATAAAATATATATTCTATACTCTGTATTAATTAAATGAAATAATATTTTGAAAGTATTATATATAGTGAATCTAATAAAACTATTTTTGTATCAATATCTATTATCATTTTTATTTAATTTTGGTCAAAATTTACCAATTTTAACCAAGAAAAAGTCAAAAGTAGACAAATATTATGGAGCGGAGGAAGTACATAATAATGTATAACTCATGTATACGGAGTAATAACTTTAAAAGACTAAAATAGAGCAGCATTTTGTGTCACTCTCAAGTATCTCTCCATTGGGAAATTATTAAGTGGTTTGCATTGTGTCTCCTCTATATAAAATATAATTTTCATTTTCTTAATCTCCATGTCAGGAACAAAGTAAACTTTAATAAATTGCAATAACACAGTTTTTTTAATTAAAAAAAAACTCTGTATCCACCAAATTATACTTTTGTTTAAGGGCATATGGAGTATTGTTTACTCAATTCCCACATAACATTCACTAGAACTCTCAAGTAAAACCAACTATAGTGAACTTACAATTTCAGTACTACCTCATTACATGATCCCTCTAAACAATGAGCCATTATTATCTTAACACATTATTTATAAGCACATTGGGAGAGAAAACTGTTCACCTCAGCTGCAACTTCATAAGCTCCTTCTACGCATCGCCCCAAAGCCACGCCGGATACATAGTTACCCCCGAGAAACAGCCCTTCCAAGCCATCGTCTCGGATACCATTTCTTGCAGTTTCTAGGATATCCAAATGGCCCACCAAGAACTGCGGAATGGCTTGAGGCCACACTCTCACGCCAAGAACAAGTGGGTCCTTGGCGCTTGGTTTTATGAGCATCTTCCTCAAATCGCGGTCAACTGCTTCCACAAGTTCACCCTCCATCTGTATGGGAAAAAAACAAGTTTGCGTTTAGAGCTTGAAAAATGGCGGTGGTGGGGGAATTTTTTTTGGGGAGGGGGGGATTTAAAAATGCTCAACGATTTTGTTGGTTTGGTATTCATTGGAAAATACAAAGAGATGTTTTCTTTTTTTTCAAATTGGCATAGCTTAATCTTGCCTATGGCCTGAGTCCTGACCCCACCTAGAAGCTAGGGCTCAAAGTTAGGAACATTGATACATACTCCCTCTGTCCAAAAAAATAAACTTTTACACTTTCCTTTTTTAGACATTCCAAAAAAACATTTTACACTTTATTTCCTTTTTTAGTAATGAACATGTGGCTCACAATATTTCTCTCATCTACACAAATTCAAACCATACATTTTTTACTTTTCAACAATTTTCTTAAGCTCCGTGAAAGCCAAGGAGTAAAATATTTTTTTTTTGGTGACGGAGGAAATAATATCTTACTTTGGACAAAATCCCAGTGTTGGTAGCACCTCCAATGTAGTTCAGAAGCAAAACCCTTCCTTCTGGTGCTCGGTTAGGAAAAAGCGATGAGCTGTATATAGTTCCTGAGGAATCAACAAATTCAACAAGATCTTTGCATTATTTCACATTTGGAAACAAACCAATGAGGAATAACCAATTCCCAATATCATGCTTAACTATATTATTTTAATTGCACAATTATACTCCGTATTGATGATTGATGAATACAATTGTAAATACGAATCTATAGAGAACACTTACCTAAGGTTTCCACCCCTTGGCTGCGTGGATGCAACTGGCCAAACCCATTAAGCTCACCATCTATTAAGCATTCTATCTGTATTGCTTCTTTTGGGTAGGAAATGGACACGGCTGCAACTGGTGGGTAATAGAATTCCGATAAGGAATCAGCAGCTACTGCCTGCAGACGATTGCACACTTCCAAAAATTTAGGCCCCACTGGGTATCATTAATCTGATTGTTTATGAATAATCATAATACGCATATTAAGTAACCTTTGACTTATTTGGCTGAAACCAAATTCACCGAATATTTGATTCAACCAAATCAGCCATACCAAACGGGCTCTTATGGTGCAGGGTTGATAGTTGGAAGAAGAGTTTTCAAAAAGTGAAATTAGTGTGACAGAAATACATACAGATAGAGGTTGTAAGAAATTGCTCGCAACGTGAGAGGGAACTGTCAATACAACACTCTTGGTCTGCAGAAAAACAGACCCTTCAGGTGTTTCATATGTTAGAGTATACCCTCCACCATCACGTTTAGTAATACTTGAGAGCTTCCAAGACAATTTAACATTTTGGCCCAACCTGCAACACAGCAATGGCTATTCAACTATTCAAGGCTTGATAATCCCCAAATTATATCATACCCCCTCTGTTATTATGTATCTGTCTACATTGACAAATCACACAGTTTTTGTAAATGCATTGTTGTGATTTGTACCAAAAAATCCCTTTTGTAATACAAATAAATTATCTACTAATTTCATTTAATAAATCTCTCGGTTAGTATAAGAGTAAATGTTGAGAAAAAACATTTAATTAATGTGCATAGATTCATAAGTGATAAAAGGATAGATAACAAGAACAAGCAAATTTGGTTAATGAAGACATACAAGATAAATAGGAAGAGCTGGAGTATAACATAAGGGCTGTGGATAGATTTCTGTCACAGCAAAGGACGGCTTTTAACAAACGGGATCAAAACTTCTTGTGAAATGGCATTGCTAGGAGACACATTACCTTTGGGCAATCGCAACAGGCAACATAGTAAGTCCTTTTCGAAAGGACCCAACTGTTTGGCCCTTTGGTGTTGGTAAACGCCTGAAAGATACAAAGTTAAGAATTTGTAAACATGAGTAAAAAGAAAAGCAACGAAAGGTCTCAATGCGTGTAGAATATATATTTACGGGTCCCGGGGAGGTTTTGGACTTTTCTTCTTTTCTTGGATTGTTTTTAAGGTGCCACCAATGATGCTGCCACCAATTTGCTCTAGGTTCCATACTTTTCCAAATGCTGCTTTCATACCTAATTTTGAAGGGTCACCTGCATAAACACCTGGACATAACAACAGTAGCCTTGAGCATTCTATAATGTATCATGTTGGGCTGCAATCATCCTCTGAGTTTAGACCGTTGAAAGAACTTTGGTTGCTAAGAGATATGTTTAAAAGCTAGCTCATCAAAAGGAATGGACTAATTGGGTCAAACCTAGTTTGTTTAATTTGCATGGTGCCATGGAATTTCACTCAGCTTTAATGTTTAAGAACTTTAAGGAACATATTTCTTATTTTATCCTCCATTAGTTCCTCTTTATCTACATACATTGACCTAATCACACAGTAAAGAAAAATGCATTGGAGTAACACATGAATAAATTGATCAAAACTTCTTATATTGTTTCATAAACGCCTTTATTTGTGGATTAATTACTTACTACTATTTTAATCACCCTCTTACATATAAGGATAAGACAAACAACAATAACCTACCCAATAAAATACCACAAGGGTAAATTTTGAAGAAGAAAAATAAATTATGCATAGAATTCATATAAAAGTACAGATAAAAAGGAATGTGCAAATTTGGTCAATAGAGACAAATGAATAGAAATGAAGGGAGCAGGAGTCATGAATGGGCAGCCCGGTGCCTAAAATGTCCCCACGACAAAAGGGTATAATATAGTCAAATCTTATGCTCCAATTTTGTAAGAGACTGCGTAAGATCTCGGACCTGTGACCAAATAGTTACACACAACATCTCAATCATTGTGGCAAGGAGCCTTTCACTAATCGACAATGAAATAAGATCATAATCAGGAAGGAACAATATATACCCTGGAAATAAATCCAACTCAAGAACCAAAAAATTAGTGTAAGCACCCAAGTCTAACTTCAAAATATTTATATCAATTCCTTCCCAACATCATGGATAGCAGTTTTGAAATGATACTATAATAGCATACCTGAACAAAAAGGCTCGATCAGACGCTCAAAAACTTCGTCACCGAGGTTACGGCGGACAAATTCTTCAACTGACTCCTCATGTCCCTGTCACCTTAATCAAAATTTTATGGTAGTGAGAATGATACAGTTTCTAAAGAGAACCAAAAGAAATGTGCAAATAAGTGTCTTAATAAAGAGAGGAAGCAAAAGAGAACTCACTGGTGATGGAGGTCTAAAACCAAGAGCACCAAATCCAGCTCTAAGTTTCCCACCAAAGCTCATCAAATCAAAAAATGGCAAGTCAGTGAGCTTTGATGGAACTGGCCTCAATTTCCCATCCCAAAGCACAAAGCGCGGCGAATTAGGGTCCCCAAATACTAAATCTTCCTTTAACCCACTATCCACCTAACACAGCAATTAAAGAAAATCAAATTCTATTCAATTGTTTGAATCTATGAATACAAGGACAATGATCACGCACCACCATGGATAACATAGAATCGGATGGCTGGAAGCTATTGGGACCCTCTTCCCAAAGATACCCGTCTCTTTCCACGGTTGTGATGTTCCCGCCGACACGATCTCTGGCCTCGGTGACAATCACATTTGGGGCTACATCGCGATGCTTGGTGGCCAGAGCTTGAGCGATGCATAGGCCGCTAATTCCGCCGCCCACGATCACGCAATCGGCTGGCGGTTGTGAGTCTCCGGCGGGGGAAATAGTGCCTGTCGATTGCACCGTGATTGAGCACCGGAGCCGAACTGTCGACGGTTTGTTAGGCGTGCTTTTGGGACTGGAAGGGACGAGTGAGAGTTTTGGCCGGAGAAACAACGGCAAGTCTGCAAGAGCGGCCATCGCAGGCTTCGAGAGGCAAACCAGACGGCGGCCACGGCGTGCTTATCTAGGCTCCGATTCTTAAGAAGAAGTCAAGAAGATATGCTAAAAATGGGCAACGATGCTCACTCGGGCAAGTAAGCGAGCCAAGGTTTAAGAAAGTTCGGGAGTCAATACAGTAAAGTCAGGGAGGAAAAGTTGCGGTTATGAAAGAACTCTTTAAGATGTGTATCCAAATATTTAAACTTCTATAAATACTTAGATTAACACAAAATATAAATACTTAGTACAAAGTTTTGCACTGACATCTTATATTAATTTAAATTATGAATTTATATTTACATTAAAAAAACGTAAGTATAAATCTTTTAAATATAAATATATATTTTTAAAGAATGGGCAAAAATTAGATATGTTAAAAAAATTCCTTTAAATAAGATGTAAATCATGTAAGAAGTATAATAATATAAAAATAGGAGTCATAACTATTTTAAGGTCAAAATATTAGTACAATTACAGTGTGATGTAAGCGTACATGTCGGTTGTGTGGTTGAAAGATCATTAATATGATAGTATGATCAGTCAGCCATCGTTGATCGGTGACGACACTCTAGTAACTGACGGCGACGGATGACAGTGTGGTTGGGTAAATTTCACCTATGGTACCTGAACTTTAGTTGTAATTTCAAAGTGGTACCTAAACTTCAAATTCTTTCAAAAAATCTCTCAACTTACACAATCCTTTCACTAATAGTCCATTAGCCCGTTTCTAGGTCAACTTCCGGTCATTTGGGCCAAATTAGAATTTTATATATTTTAAAATATATAAAATATCCAAACCACCTCAATTTGACCCCATTTCTTTTATTCTTTTCTTCCGCTCCCCGCCGCCGTCACACCACCTCAAACTCGACGGAAAATCAACCTGGTCCGATTCCGGCGGGACCAACGCCATTCTCTTCGTCTTGAGATGAGGATCAAGAATATCCAAACCATTTTTTCCAATTTGGCCTGCAACTCCTCGAATTTGAATTTTTCCACTCGAAAAAACCCTAAAATCCGAAATTGGGGTTTTTCCAAATCGCCATCAAATCTTGCAATTGAGGGGTCCTAGGAGGTCGCCGAGATGCCACGAACACATTGGAAGGGATGAGCGGCGTCAATTTTTCCGGAGGTGGCCGGAAAATGCTCCGACCCGCCGGAAAACGCCGCATCCTTCCGGCAAGTCGGGGCGTTTTCCGGCCACCTCCGGAAAAATTGACGCTGCTCATCCCCTCCAATGTGTTCGTGGCATCTCGGCGATCTCCAAGGACCCCTCAATTGCAAGATTTGATGGCGATTTGGAAAAACCCTCAATTTCGGATCTTAGGGTTTTTTCAAGTGGAAAAATTCAAATTCAAGGAGTTATAGGCCAAATTGGAAAAAATGATTTGGATATTCTTGATCTTCATCTCAAGACGAAGAGAATGGCGTTGGTCCCGTCGAAATCGGACTAGGTTGATTTTACGGCGAGTTTGAGGTGGTGTGACGGCGGCGGGGAGCGGAAGAAAAGAATAAAAGAAATGAGGTCAAATTGAAAATTTTAAAATATATAAAATTCTAATTTGGTCCAAATGACCGGAAGTTGAACTGGAAACGGCCTAATGGACTATCAGTGAAAGGATTGTGAAAGTTGAGGGATTTTTTTGAAGGATTTAAAATTTAGGTACCACTCAGAAATTACAGCTAAAGTTCATGTACAATTCATAAAATTTATAGCTGTGTGGTACGTATGAAAGTGTAAATAGTAATAATGGGTTTACCCGCCTTCCCTACCTACGCGGTCGGGCTAGATCCAGACGCCTTAAATCTCCACAGTAGCCAACAAAAGCGCCGAACACCGTCATATTCCAGAATCCAGTTACCCGCCCTAGAGAACTCGAGTAAACCGCCAATCTACGAATCTATCTTGTTTTTTATTTATTAAATTTCTCCCATGAATCCATGACGGGTGGTAAAGAAATTCAGAAGAAAGCATCAATTGGAAACGGATCCGGGAAGGGCAAGAATAAGAAGAACAAGACGAAGAACAAGAGAGGGGGCAATAAGAGGAAGACGGCCCCCGAGCAGTCCTCCGCTCACACTTCTGTCTGCGAATGGGTTTTCCTGGACCAGAAGAGCTCCAGTAAGAATCTCGATGGCGATTTTCTGGTGCACAGAAATCAGCGCAGGGAGAATCTGGTGTTTGAAATGCACTGCCATTCGACTCACAGTGATGGGTTCTTGCCCCCTTCCAAGGTTGTAGAAAGAGCACATCAGAATGGGGTCAGTTTCTTTTTTATTTAGCTTGTCAATTAGTTCTACTATGGGAGGTTTTAGTTTGGAGTGGGTTTATGCCCGTTATGTGTTTGATCATTTTACCCAAAGAAGAAAGAATCAAGTTTCACCAATTGAAGCATAACCAGTTTTTCATGCATGAAATCTTCCAGCTATACTACCATCACTGACTTTGCAATGTATTAGCTTCAAGTAAACAATTGACTAAATCAAATGGCACATTAAACTTTCAATTTTTTTACTATCTATGAAAGTCTGGTAGTAAATGCTGCAATGCATCAAGGGCTTTACTGAAACCACCATGAGCCTAACGAATTTGGGATTATAATGGGTTTTATGTTGTTGCTGTTGTTGTTGGTAGGTTAATATTCTGTGATATCTACATTGGCCCATCTTGCAATATTTTTATTACATATGCTGCAGTTAATTAGTTCTAATATGTTCAGAACAGGTGAAAGTTCTATCCTTGACTGATCATGATACCTTATCTGGAATACCTGAAGCCCTGGAAGCTGCTAGCAGATTCGGCATTAAAATTATTCCAGGCGTTGAAGTCAGCACAATATTCTTCCCAAGGTTAGCTAACCGCAGGAGTGATTACTTGTTTCTTGTATTATTCTCTCCTAGAGTTAGTATTGGATGTCTGGTTTAGTTCCTAGACTATGCATTACTGCTCAATTTTGTCATGGACTCAACTTGATCATCTACCATGCAATTTGGACTTGATTTAATATTCTCACGAATTTGGTTATAAACAAAAAGGTATTTTGTCGGAGTCGTTAAATTTTGACCCAATTTAATACTCAATTTGATCATTCCTTATGTAACTTGAACCCATTTTAGTCCTTGGTGGATGAATTTACCCCTCCATTATTATAAGTAAAATGTAAGTTTAAGAACTAAATTTAGTTTAAGTTTCTTAGTAAGAGATCAAATCTGAGCCCACAAGAAAGTAAATGAATTAACGGAGTGCTACCTCACAGTATTCTGTCCAGGGAATAAATCAAGTATTAACCCCAGCCCTAATATTTCATACTAAAAATTTGCAGCAAATGCTTTTCTCCTGCGATTTCAGCTTAAAGGGGGTTAGATGGGACTCTTTAGGAGAATCGGGCTTTGAATGATTTACTTTCTTGCTTCTATTTCTCTAATTTTTTTTGTACAAGGTTTTAATGTGGATGTCTTTTGTGAATGGAACATAAGCTGTGTTGAGAGTTTAATATATTTTGGGTTTACGTTTTTGATAATTTACAGAGGGGAGCCTGGATCAGAAGAACATGTTCACATCCTTGCATATTACAGCAGTTGTGGGCCAACAAAGGCTGACAAAGTGGAAAAGATGTTGCATGATATAAAGGAAGGCCGCTTTGTACGTGCAAAAAACATGGTTTCAAAACTCAATCAACTCAAATTTCCCCTTAAATGGGAAGCGGTATTGAGAATTGCAGGCAAAGATGCAGCTCCTGGGAGGGTGCATGTTGCTCGTGCCATGGTTGAAGCTGGATATGTCGAGAATTTAAAACAAGCTTTTGCTTGGTACCTTTATGATGGAGGGCCCGCATATGCTACGTAATGTTTGCAACTCACGTAGTCCTTTTATTGTGCCTTATTCATGTATAATCTCATCATTGTTGCACGATTAAGACCGTTTTAAGAGCCTGTTTCTTGAAAACCACTATGATTGCAGTTATGTTGAAGTTGTGGCTGGGATGGCTGAATATGCTGATAAGCCAAAACATAAATTAAAATATAATAAAATAAATTCAAGAAAAGAATTTCCAAAAATAAAGGTAGAAACCTCACAATCATCCATTTCTGTCACAAAAGTAACTACTGCTACTTTTGTTTCATTAGTATTTGGTGAAAACTGGCCACTACTGCTTTGAACTTATTTTTGGTGAATAAGCATGGTGCGCCGTTGGATCATTTCCTCAATGATCCAAAAATTCATTGAGTAGTATGGTGGTTATGTTTTTCAGGGGAAGTGAGCCGGTTGCAGAGGAAGCTGTGAAATTAATATGTGAAACAGGTGGCATTGCGGTATTGGCGCATCCATGGACTTTAAAAAATCCAGTGGCTATAACAAGAAGATTGAAAGAAGCTGGCCTTCAAGGGATAGAGGCTTACAGAAGTGATGGAAAAGTGGAACGTAAGGCCTTGTGACCTTGCTATCTCATCCTTACACATTTGATATTTTTGCTTCATTGTTCATCCAAGTCTTGTTTCTGAATTCTAATGCAGTTATGCTAAAAGCAGCAGCATAAGTGTGTATTTTGTTGGGGAAAAAATATTTTTCTCGAAAATTTTGATTCTATTTTTTTGCATTTGGTAATGGAAAGAAAATATTTTTAAAAAGAAAAAAAATTCTCCCAATTGGGGGAAAATAAATTTCATTTGCTTTTGAAA